>VWPU01008555.1:0-54001 GCA_013398955.1 Callaeas wilsoni
GCGGGCGGGCGGTCCCGGGGCGGCTCCGGGCGGTGGGAGCCACCCGCAGCCTCCCCGCTGCCGGGCCCCGGTGGGCGGGGGTCGGCCCGGGCGTGGGGCCGGCGGGATGTGCCCAGGAACCCCCCGTCAGTCCCCGGGCCGGGGGCTCCTCATCCCCCCGCATTCCCTGCCTGCCGCACGCCCGGCGCGCTCCCGAGCCCGTTCCCTGCGATCGCTGCAAGGTGAAGCGCACCCAGGGTTTTCCTTGGCATTCCAGGAATGTGTGGCTACTGTAGGGCTCTTCTTTTCGCTCCCCCTCTTATGCCTTCTTGCATAATCCCGGTGACTAAGGGCTGTCTATTTTTTTTAACTGTTTGCACAATGCGAAGGAAAGCGCAGTGTGGGTATGACTTTATGTACAGTTTTACTTGGATAAGCTGAGCATAAGTTCTGAAATAGGAACGCAGTGAGGTCAAGTGTTTTTCAGAACAGAGCTTTAACTCATAACTTAGGGCTGTGATCTGAAATAAAACTGAAGTAGAAAGAAGTGCTGGAGAATGTCAGCCTTTCCCAGGTTCTCTCCTTCCTCCTTGTTTGCCTTTCTCTCTCTTCCATCCTCGTTTGCCTTTCTCTCTCTTCCATCCTCTTCCAGAACTCTGAACCCCTCAGCCAGCAGATGCACTCATGGTGCTCTCCTCTCTGTCTACAACAGTCTTGTAGTGCTTTCCTATAAAGCCTTCTTCTCCTCCTGGTCTTTTTCCCAAAACTTCACAGAGTGCTCACAAGAAAAGAGCTAATTAGTGGTGTCCAGACTGTGGGACTCATGGGATGGCAACAGCAGAAAGCCCCCCTGTGTGATACCAAAGGGCCACCTTGCATGATCTCTGTCTCAAGAAGCGGTCAAGAGCAGATGCTTAAGCTCGTGAATAAACCAGGGAACCTCGTGTACCCTCCCAGGCTCCAGTGAAGAGTATCCTGAAGGTTTTCTGTGCCAGAAAAGTGCTCCCTTTCGGTGCACGCATGTGTACGTGTCTATAAATACATTCGTGAAGAATCCATGGGCGTATCTGGTGCGTAACTACACTTGCACGGATCAATCGTATCCGTAGCCTCAGCGTGTTGACGTCCAGTCCTGCGGAATAAAGATAGGTGATCCTGTTCACTGAGTTAACTGGGTTAGATCCTGAGCTCCCCTGAGCTGCTGATGTGTGCTCCTGGGGTAAGGTGATCCGTGGGATGGCACGTGCGCCGCGCGGAAGCGGAGCCGCTGTTGAACTTCCCCGTCCGAAGCGCCTGGGAACTGGTTTCTAACCTTCCCTGTGAAGGACTGAGAGTGAATGAGAGTTCTTGTTGGCATTTAGGCTGGATGCAGTTATAGCTGGGACAGTCTGGCTTGTCAGTGTGACATTTCAAGAGAAGCTGTCAGTATAAACTTCAGAGAAGCGCTTTTTTCCCTGCTCTTGTTCCCATTACATATGGCACTTTGACAATTCTCAGAGGATTCTCCCGCCCCCCATTATTTCATCCTGTATTTCTGATCAAATTTACTTACACTTCATAATAGTTTCCTTTGCCACTCACGTTCTTGTTGCTCTGACTTGTGTTCTTTTTAACCCACAGGAGGGAAGTCAAAACATTTCAATGTAGGTAAATCACTGCACAGAGCAGGCATTTCAGAAGGATTGAGGTTTCCTGCTACATGAGACTTCATATAAATTCACGGCTCAGTTTAGTAATTGGATTCATTTGCTTATGAGCATCTGTCAACTCTTGCACGTGTATGCAAAACAGTATTTTTGTAATAAAAGAGCTATATCTATAAAAGTCCTGAGATTGGAATTGTTGCCTGTGCATATTTGTCTAACACTGCAGTACAACTTAACAGCTTTTGACATATATTTATGTAAGGGGGAGGTTGATATATGATCAGTTCCTGAGGTTGTTTATTCGTCAGCTGTAATCTAGCATTACATTTAATAAGATACACCTATTCTTTAAGTGGTTAATCAGTAATTAATCAGGTTAATCAGTAGTTTTCCATCCAGCAGAAGCTTATGGCATATGAAGCTGTACAGAAAGCCATTGCAGAAGCAGCTATATTATTCATTGTAGTCATACACATTATGGTGAAACATATTGTACCCCATGCTGTCTTGTGGTAATTCAGATGTTATTTCTGGTTTTCTTCCTCTCAGTATCATCTCTCTTTCTAACAGCTCTTCGAGTGTGTATTCCTCCTTCTTTTCGTAATACCAGTTTTAACTTCTGTTCGGTGGGGAGGAAGTGGTGTGTTAGGTTTTTGGATTTTATATGTCAGCAACAGGAGATAAACAGGAGATAAATCACAGGAGAAGAATTCTTAGAGATGTTCCCCCAAGTAAAATGTTCCAGTCTAACACTTCATGAACAAAAGTTAGGATTAGATGTCATAATTTAAAAATAACAGGAATGCTTCAGTCATTCTTCAATATGCGTATAGCAGGTCTGTACTTTGAATTTACATGCTTTTTTTGGCCGAGCACACTTTAGCATGCATATAAGAATAGGTCTATGAATGATTAAACACTTTACATTTTCCCTAATCAGTAATGAATCCATTATGTTTGCATATGCTTATTTGGTCTCTATTACATAATGTTAGAATCTGTTCAGCATTCATGTGGATCAAAGAAAGGCTTGTCTAGTGGTTTTCTTTGAGAAGAGTACAGCAACCAGATACATATCATACTAGTTAAAACATGTTTTCTTTAGGTAAGATTGTAAAAGTCGTTGTGAATCCTCTTTCAGTTGTCCAGACTGCTGATCTTCAGGGCTGTCTGAAAGTGTCAAAGAAGCCTGAATTTGGAGTAACTGGCCCAGAAGCAAGATAGCTGCTGTGAGCTGGCCCAACGTATGCCCTGTGCTTTCTTTCTCTGTGAGGCTTGAGATGAAGATGTGCATAAATTTCAATTTCATGAGGCTAAAACTTAGGTTGCAGGAGGCCAGTGTTTCCTAATTGCTTCAGTTTTAGGTTAACAGCTGTGGTGTGGCGGTGATGCTGGTAGCATGACCACACTTAACTCATCAAAAGGAAAAAGCCAGACAAACTTGGAAATACAAAGGGGGCTTCAGTTCATTTGTGCAGCCTTCCTGAAACCGCAGGAAGTTCAGCTTGAGGTTTACAGCTGGTTGGAAGTTTTGCCCTTTGTAGCGCCAAACCACAGTGATAGACTGAGGTCACCTGCTTTTCCAAGAGGTAGCTTTGTGTGTTTGACATAACTTCTGTGTTTGTGTCTGTTGACAGAAGTAAATCTTGCGATTTGGCAGGAATGTGGGATTTCTGTGTTTATTCCTTAGGCAACATGCAGCTTGTCACGGTGTGATTCTGTGCTGAGGGAGGCGGGTGAAGGATGCTATGCTCATCTCTTCATCTGACTGACAGATAAGCTGCTTTATGAACTGCTGCTAAATCCTTATAATTTAAGCCAAGACTATAAATGAGTGCGATGACAACGTCTGTCAGTGTGTCCATGAATTGCCACAAGTGCCACAATTGCTGGCTTTTGGGAGTTGGAGAGGAATGGATGGAGAAGAGCAGGCTAAACAAATGTGGGGATTGTGACCAGAGGGGAGGGACAGGTAAAAATATTAAACATATACCAGTGGTTTGTATAACCTTCACTAAACAATCTTAATTTGCTTTTAAAACAGCTTCTGAGAGCCATTACTATGACCTTTTGGCTAAATTGTGATGAACAGATTATATTACCCTCCGGCTATTCCTGTCCCCTTCAGCATGTGCTCTTTTGATTTATGGTTTTTTTTTTAGTTGAACTGGATCAAAAGCTCATAAATGCCAGATTTTACTAGGTATGGTTTATAATAAAACTTGTCCAAGATTGCTTTTGAGGTACTGTTTGACTTCAAGAGAAGGGATTTTGTGAAAAAAACAGGCTGGTGACTCTAGTGAGCGCCGGTGCCAGGAACATTCTCACTAGTCATGCTGCAGAACTGTGGTGTTCAAACCCTACCTCTCTTCATTATTAAAGCTCAGGACTGAAAGCAGTTCTGCCACAGATGTGCTGTGTCACGGTGGGTGTGTAACTTAACCTCTGGTTTAGCTTTTAATGTGTAAAAGGAGGATAATGGGGTGTGCTTTATTAGGAGAACCGTGGACGTTAGGCTTGTGAAGTCCTTTGATCTTTGAATGGAAGGAGCTGTATTTATTTAAAGACAAAGAAGGTATTTAGCCTTCAAGCAAATGAGATGGATTTCACGCTGCAATTCTGCATGTTTAAAGTCAGTCTCCTCTCTTGTAAGTAGTCTTGAGCTTTGCAAAAGTGAATATTTCTTGCATTCTCATGTGGACGTTTTACAGTGTGGCTTGTCTACGAATTGGCCTTGTAAAACAATTAAGCAATCAAATAAAGCTCTGTGGTGGATTCTGGCATCGAGTCCCTGGCTGGATGCCATCAGAATGTCAAGTGGAATTAGTATTTTAGCACTCCTGGTTTTCAGCATCACTGTTTTCAAAAATGAGTGGCCCTGGTGTGGAACCTCTTTTTATATCCTCATTCCATTAACACTTCCTTGAAAGCATTTGAAAGAAAATACTCTGGGTTTCATTCTTGCTATAATACAGTCTAACAGAGATGCTACATGAAATTAGGGAAATAGGGGTGATACTGAGAGGTGCAGCTGGTTAATTTTAAATGTGAGCTTTGTTTTGAATAACTCACAAAGTCATTATCATGTAATGTGATCGTTAGAGTAATTGCTGGATTGAGAGGAGCACTCTGTAATTACTGGTTCATTGGTGAAGGTGATGCCTGCAGGGTCAGCGAAGGTGGGAGACAGCTCTGTACAGCCAAATTCTCAGCTGGGCAGGAAGTGTCTCTGGTATAATGTCCTCTGGAAGCATTTTCTGGTCATCTTCCCAGTTTACAGTGCTGTTCTGTGGCAGCTGTTTAATAAGGAAGTGAAATACTGAGGAAGAATGAGAATAAAAACAAATTAGCCAGTGTTAGAAGTTAATTCCAGCAAATCATTTGGATTGCTTTTGGATTAAGGAACAGTAGCTCTTTGTATGAGGAGGGCAAAGAGGAAGTGCCTGTTTCTTTTGTAAGCTTTTATTTTGAAAAAACCACGTATTTGTGCTGCTGTAGGAATAGCCTCTGGTATATATGTTTCAGGGGCCAAATTTTAAATTAAGTTTAAAAGATGATGTTCCCAGTGTTTCTTGCCGCTTGATCTTCCTGCTCACTACTTTACAACAGTTCTGGCCAGCAGAGTGGTTTTGAGAGTCATTTAAAGATTTTTTGCTATTAGTTAGTCACAATTTTGGAATTACACACTGTCAAAATCAGCTGCTTTGTCAGTTCTGATTTCTGTCTCACTATACATCAGTATACATCTGTAGAACAGAAGTATAGATGAGTGTTTAGCAGAATTATTGAATTAATTTTCCTTTCCAGAGCCTGACCTTTGGTCACTAAAATGTTACAGTAAATACTTTATGTAGTGGTTCTGCAGCACTTCTCTATTAATTCCTGGTGTTTTGGCTAAAGGGAGGTACAAGTATTGACTTAATTTTAAGTAGTGAAATGTTAAGCATTTGTGATTCATTGTTTTATTGTGTTAAAGCACAATGTTTATCTGATATCACACCAGGTTATTCTGAGTTGTTTGGGAACAAGCACGAGGTTTTATGCTTATGAAAACTCAAGGGTTGGGAGGAATAATGGTGTCTACTCGGAGTCTGGCTGTTTGTAGTTACACTAATGGAGTAAGTTTTTAAATATATCCACAGACAATAGTGAAAACACATGGAAGATCAGTGTTTTCCTTGGTTCCTTCTGAATGGCATTCCTAACAGTGCTTTCCATGACCTCTCCCTCGCCTACAACTTGTTATCAGACTTCAAAATACGTTGCCAAAAGTGGTTGTAGCAAATCTCTGCCTCAGATTTCACTGAATACTGTGGTAATAGCAGTATAAACGGGCAGAGAGGCTCCTTGCATTTTTGAAATTAAATGGAGGTTTTAATTCAAGTGCTATTTTTACAGAGTTGTTTTGTTTTGCTGTGATGCTCAGGACTATGTTTATCTCTGAGCAAGTAGGCAAGTACATCAGGGAGTATTGCCTGGTAACATCACACCATCACCCTGGAAATCAGGGAGAGAGTACAACTCACGTTTCAGAAACTCTGAATTCATTTTCAGCCTTGCTGAATTTATTGTTATTTTTCAAATTCATCTCGTGTTTTTATTCCCAGTCTTACACAGTTCTTGGTTGTGAGATGGGGGGCAGAGGAAAGGTGGACTCATAGGGTTTTTGTGGTTATAATTTTTCATAATCCTTTACAGCTACTAAGGGTTTAGTCTAAACATGTATCCTTGGTGGTGTCTTTGTGCAACTCTCAGTTAAGGTCAGTGTCTAAAACTTTCTGTGAGAAAGTTCACTAAATAATTGGGTTTTTCTTAGGGCATCTCTGTGATGGGATGAGAGTCCAGATCAACTTCATTTAGGTGGAGTCTGTAAAGGAGGATTTATTTTCCTTTAGGAGTTGACGGGTATCATTCTTTTATATTAGCATGACTAAATACTAACATTTTTTTCTTATGACAAGACTGCATTTGTTTTTGTAGTCCATAGTAATAATTCAAAGAGCTTCGTTTCTATGAAAAAAGAACAAAACATCTGTATATCTCACCAACAAGCTTATGTTCTCTTAGCAGAACATAAATAACAAAAAACATTCCTATCCATTGCTGCACTTAGAATTTTTGCATCCAGATGTGTTTCTCTGGATGAAAATTCAAGGGTGAAATGCTGTATCTCTTTTGGACTTATAGCAGTTTAGAACTGTGACAATACTTTACAAGTAAACGTCTGTCTGTCAGTAAAACATTCAGGAAATCACAGTGGGTTTTCTTATTGCCAGATAAGAAACATGAGGTGGAAATTCCATACGTGACACCATTTTTGAGTCTTACTAATACTGACATATTCACAAGAGGATGCCAAGCATGCTCGTAGCAGTGATCTGAGTGCAGGAACAGGTAGCTAGGAAATACTCTCCAATTTTCTTCCCACATCTGCCACTTAACGAGAGTTTAAAGTTCTTTAGGCTTCTGGAGTACCAGTTTATAAAAAGCGAGTAGGTTACAGGTGTGAAAATGTGACAATTTTTTTTTAAACAGTCAATACCTTCTTCTTAGTGTTTATGTGTAAGTGCAAGGTGGTAGCTTTGAGTTATTTGAAAGACTTTGAATTCTTACCCTTGTGTTTCAGTTCTAGGTAACAGAATATCCTCCTTTTAGGAGTTAATTAAAAGAAAAAGGATTTGACATCCAGGCGTGAAAGTAAAAGCTGCTTTAATCAATAGTCTGGCAGATGGAGGTACTGTCAGGTCATGAGTTCAGGATTCATAGCTTCTCCCACAGATTGATGGGCACAGTAGCTCAGAGCAGAGAAATGCTCTGTTTTTATGGGTATTTGATGTATTTCTCTCACCTCGCCTCCACCCGAGCATTGCAGTGTTCTGCAAACACTCGTGAGTGGTGCATCAGTGCTGTGGCAGAGGGGAGCATCCCTGCTGACACTTGGAAGCTGAAGCATTGAAAAATTGATTTCTTTGTGTTGACTATGTCTGCGATAAAAACTGAAAGGTGAACCTAAAATTTTGTCTGCTAGTTCTGGCTTTACGCATTTTTTCCTTAATGCTTTTCAGAGCAGTTAAACTTTGTCCTGTTTGTAGGTACATAGTAACGAGGTTTTGTGATTGTTATTTTTAATAATGCAATGAAGCTTCAAAAATCTGTTTTCTTGGCTGTAAAATTATGGTTATTTTGTGAAAATCACTTATTGGAGAGACACGAGGTGGAGGTAACTGCTTGGTCTGCTGGTGTCTTAGAAAGTCTGATCCTGTTGCTTGTTGAAAGAAACGTGATTTTGGGGTTTTGTTTCCTAAGTTATACTAGATTCAAGAGCACATAATGTGACTTAACTCTGTTGATAATAGATTCTGTTGGTAGCCTCCTATCAAAATCAAATTAACGAATTTAAATTATAATTTGACTGTAATTTCATTACTAAGGCTGTCAATTAGAATCAAAACAAGTCTTAAACTCCTTGTTATTTTATGTAAAGTGACTGGTATGGGAACTGTCAGTGGCTTTAGTTAAGCGGTGTTTGATGAGTTAATTAGCTGAATACTGCATGAATACATTTTGAAGCTTTAAACTGTGACCTTTTGGCAATTAAAGTTAATTCAAATTTCATTTTTTGTGCTAATCTTTGTTCTGTGTTACTCTTCAGTAGAAGGTTTTATACTACAGATTTAAGCAATGCTTTATTGATCAGATATCGAACAATTTTTGTTTATTCAGCCTTGGAAGCAGCTCTGGGAGGTGCCAGGTCCCCAGAGAGGGAATCTTGAATCAGTGCTTGAGCCTGCTCCTGTTGGGATGTTTCTCCTGGGAGCCTGTGTGTTTGTGTTTAGCCATAACTGCATTTTCACACCTTGAAAATAAGCCAGAAGAGTCAAGACTGTTAGAATGAGGGGATCTGCAGGGCTTTTGTGCAGTAAGAGATATATCAGAAGGCATGGAAAATTAAATTAAAGGTTTGTCAGCAAAAGTTTGTTGGTCTCAGTATTTCAGCTGCAGAAATAGTCACAGATTTATGATGTGCACCATGACTTTCTACTGCAGAAAAGAGTGATTCTTACAGCCTTTTAGACAGTTTATTTTTGGATGACCCATTGGTTACTAGGAATAGGGTGGGGGGTTTTTTTTGCTTTTTGCTGTTCCATGGAAGAACATCCCTACAAAACCTTCTCATGTTGGGGGCCAGTCCAGTGTTAAGTGTGTTGAGCCAGAATTGCAGTCATGATACAGATCATCATCAGCTGGCAGACACCATTCTGAAGTCACCTGTTTGAGGGGAGGGAGATAGCTTTTTTTATATATTTATTTACAAAGAAGCAAACAAACTCTGTAATTCCCCAAAGACAACATTCAGAAAACCACTTTTTGGGAGGCTGTCATGGCCTTGTATCCCATTTACTTTCACATATACCATAATTTTTCTTTAAAATCTTTCATTTCCTCCATGGACCCAGGTCAGTAGAGTTTGTGGTGACAGTTCCCAAGCTCCTCAGTCACAGAGCATTAATTGTGGATACATGTTCAGGGCTGTGTTGCATTTGTGAATGTCAGCAGAGCAAGTGATTTCTCCGGGCTGTGTTGGAGTGTGAGATCTGTGTGCAGATCTCCAGCCAACATAAGATTGTGCAAGAACCGAGCTGATGTTTCACCTTGATGCAGCAGCTGCTGGTAATAAATCCCTCACTTTAAAGAGCAGTGCCCAAATCGATTTAAAAATTGGGTGGTGAACAGTTCGGGCTTTTTCATGTGCAGAATGACACTAATTATGAAAGAGCAGCAGTAAGTCTTTGAAGAGACTGTTTCTTGTAGTAGATTTGTTGTAAGAAATTCAACTCAGTCTGCACTTATATAATGTGAACATAGCTGTAGTCTCCCAGAAATGCAGAGTGTTCAATTTATTAATCGTTTGAAGGGGAATTTGGGTTTTAAACTGCCTGGGTGTATATTTGAGACTGTCACAGGTTTCACAGTAGCTGTGAAGCTATGTGGATGTGATGTGTTCTAAAATTAATAAGTGAACCTGATACTTTCTGCACATGGTTTTAGTAGCAGAGCTCTGTCAAGCAAGAAGCCTCATTGCCTCTCATTCCTGCATAGTGCCAAAAGCGTGCTCCTTCAATGCAAATAGTTCCCGTTATTATTTGGGCAATATTTCAAATACCACACTCATTTTTTGTGTAAAACCATCTTTTCACTGCACTGTTGGTAGACACAATCTAGCAATAGTCCAGATGTGTTCTAAGCATAATTTATGATAATGTGGGTGCTGAATGTACAGTGAAGAACATGTGTTATGTCATTTTCCATATGAATTTCTGTGTCATGGACTCTGGCAATCACTTGTGGAAACAGGTAACTAAAGAGCAGCATTGCTTGGATGCAGGTGGGAAAGCACAACAACAAGTGGAGTTTTTCAGCTGCAGTTGAAGGTCTGCATTGCTATTCTGCACCTCTTAAGATACCATTGCTATCACTGCTTTTATTTAACGTGGAGATTTTCCACCAGGGAGTGAAGCAACTGTAGCTCTGTTTCTGTAACACTTGTTGAAATGTTGCTTTCCTTGGCTACAATTCGAGGCTGAACTGTAGTCATGGAACACCCAGAAATTGGGTGTTTATGTTATGCTCAGTCTGCCTTTATTATACTAAAAGTTCATTCCCGTTCTGTTACTGTGAGCACTTTCTTTATAACTGCACACTTGTTTTCTGTAGGAAATGGTTTTGTTTTCTGCATGAGTGTTCTTTACAGAAGCTGTATAATTAACAGTTTAATTCCTAAAAAATGCTTCTGAATAATTTCAGTGTCTTTTCATTTAGACCTTCAAACTTCTCTTCTCCAAAACTTGAAGTATTTAAACAGGAAAGATGCTAGATGGGAATTACATTCGGCTTCCATGCACAGTGCTGGATTGGGTGACCACAGTTTCAGAAGCTGATATTCAGGTCTTCTAAAGTACAACTTCCCATAGAGACAAGCTGAGGACTAAATGTTTAGGAGGGAGTTAGAGAAAGGTGGCACTTTATTTCCCAAACACCGAGATGTGGTTTTTTCTAAGCACTGTTTTGTGTTCTGTTCCTATAAATTGTCCTGCTGCTCTCCAGAACCTGTTAGTAAGTCCAGCCCACATGCTGTCCATGAACTTTAAACGTTAAGCTCCATACAATTGCTGTTCCTTTGGCTTAATGTTTTTGAACCATTATGAAAGTGAATGACACATTTACTTTTTAAAAACAGGTCTAATCCTACAAATAGCAAATGCAGTGAGAGAGCTGGAAGCACACTTGTGTGCATACATTGATTTTGTTCTTGGTATACCATCTCCTCCAGAGTTCAGTTCTTTCTTTTGGATTATTCCTTTCTGGTTGTTCCTGACGCTGTCTGGAACACTTTCCTGACACTGTCTGTTCTTAACTTTCAAATATGTTTCCTGCTTGTCCTTCTTCCCTCCATGTCCCTGGCTTCTCTCTCAGTGGGATCTCGTTACTGTCACCGCTCTTGTTTTCCACTCTCCTGCTCGCTGCCAGGCGTGATGCAGACATTCTGTCCTTTCTCCTGCTGCCTTTGCCTGCTGTTGTGGAGGCCGGGAAAGGTAGTCCACGTGAACTCTTTGACACATTGGGTAGCTGGCATCTATGGGAGGTTAAAAAATAAACAAAAGAAAATAAATGAATAACTTGTCTACTCTTTCTTTGGCGCTGCTGAGGCAGTTACCTCATATGGCATTTAGTGGAGAGCAGGGGGTAATTCTGTGTCCTGTATACAGAAATAGCTGCTCTGTAGTGGCACTAGCAGGAAACCTGTAAAGCTTAGCTGCAGCTGTCTGCTTGCTTTTTCCCTCTTACCTTCCAGAATATTTACCAGTAACTCATTATGACTTCAGGAGAAGAACAATTACCTTATCTTGTTGGACAGCTATATTCAATGTAGATTTTTCTTTAGATTGTTAGTTAGTAAAAGAAAATCCCGACATACTGAAACAGTATCCTATATATATTTCTAATGTGATGGGGTGAAATGGACTCCTTTAAAGTGAACTGTTCCCATATTCTACAGGAGTTGTTGAACAGAGGATTAATGTGCAGATCTATGGAGATCAAAATTTGTACACTCCAGGGACTGGAAGTACTTATCACTTGGCTCTAGGATCTGATATGCTATGGAACAAGATTTGCCACTTAAACAGGCAATTAGTTAGCAATTAGTTATGTAAACATAGTAGTTATCACCTACACTAAATACATCCAGGTATGTAATCCCTTCAAATTGAAATATTAAATTCTACTTTGAAAAACACAAGCAGCCGTAGGATTGAGAATTTGACATGCTTGTTACAAGCACAGCTGCCTTTTCTAAACCCTTTAATGTGTCTAGGAAACTGTTTCACTTGAACTCTTTTTTTCTTTTTTTAACCCACAGAAAAACGATGAAAATGGGAATTGCTCTGGTGAAGGGATTGAGTTTCCAACAACCAACTTGTATGAACTGGAGAGCAGGGTTTTGACAGATCACTGGTCCATACCCTACAAGCGGGAGGAGTCTCTAGGCAAGTGCCTGATTGCATCCACCTACCTGGCCAGACTGGGTAAGTTCCCTTTCACAAATGCCCAGATTATCTGGTCAGAGGGTGTCACAGACAGAACGTTGGGCAGTTGTGTCTTTCACTTTCATCTTGCTGCTGTTTACTTGCACCCTGCACAACAGTCACATCTCTGGGAAAGTGGTTAACAGTGAACTGTTCTTCCCAATGCTATGAAAACAACATTGATCTCTTTTCTTTCTCTTTAAAGTGATTTGTTTACTTAAGTTTTTTTCCAAAAGTGGCGCACGTGTTTCTTTATGTTCTAATGATTGTGGGAATTACATCTTTTCAGAGCTAAATTACTGACTCAGTTTTTTCCTTGTGCTGGTTATTTTCCATTCATAAAAACAAGCTGTCATCTCGATCCCTGCTGTACCGTGCTTGTATAAATGGTTGTTTTTCCCTGGTGAAATGCTTAGATTGCGTTAGACCCAAATTTGACTCTTCTGTGTTCAGTACTTTGGGGTTAAGAGTGTTATGGAGGCACCACACCCAACAACTGGTGTATAATGAGAGTACAGGATAGTTCTTTCAGTCATGCCTGATGGCAGGCTAAAGGAATGTTGTAATCTCTTGGAAGAATAGAAGTTGTTAAGTGGTTCTGGTTTGCTTCTCTGTTTCCAAGCTGTGTTAAAGGGCTGTGCTTTAATTTGGGGTTGGAGGGAGGCTGTGAAGTATCAGTGACGTACGAATGGTAAACTCTGAAGGTTACAAGTTACTTATGGTTCTAATAATGCTTGGAGAAGCTGTAAAAGGTATTGGGAAATTAATTCTTGGTTCTGAAAGGCAGGTTCTCTCAGCTCATGCTTTTTGTGGCTTAAAAAGCATGCTAGTTATGAATGAACATAACATGTTTACTAATGCTGGTTTGGGTTGGTGTTCTCAGAAACTTGCAAGAAGGTCCCTGAGGTCATCTTAAAAAGTAATTTTTTTTAAATGCTGTTAAAAAGCACTTTCTTTCCTGTAAAGGTCTTTCTGATTCTGATGAGAATTGCAAGAGGTTTATGGACAGATGTATGCCTGAAGCATTTAAAAAGGTAAGTATGGTGGAAATAATGTTTTGTAATCCAGACTTCAGGCAACTACTGAGTGGGTTCTTAGATTAAAATCACACTCAAATTATTTTCCTAGATTTAAATCATAGAGACTTAAATTTAAATCTCATGAAGTCCCAGTCCTGTAACTCTGGCCGACTTTAGTACATAGCTTTTTTCTTTTTTTTTCTCTTACATGAAGAACCCTGTAGTAATTACCAGAGCCCAAAGAGAGACTTGGGTATGGCCACTGGTGGCAAGTTCATGATCAGATTTCCATTAGCTATTCTTTCAGTTATTTCTTCAGAGGGTTGCTAAATTCTTTTCACAATCCATCTAGAATTTTATCTTTCACCTCAGTTCTCAGTGCCCTGTATTTCTCTGGGCTGCTATGAATTTTCTCTACAGAGCTCCCCAAACTAATTGACTTCCAGCTATTCCATCTACTTTAGGTACTGCCTAAATTTCCTGCCCGGTTTTTAGACCATGTGTATAAAAACAGATACATACCCTTTAAAAAGTTGCTCTGTCCTCACATTAAAATACTGAGAATATAATTATATTTAAGGAATGTAGAAATTTAAGGGAAAAATTCTTTTTCCATTTAGTTATCAGAGTACTAATCTTACATACAATAGTTTTATATCACTTGATATTTTTGCATATGAAATAAACAATGTAGATTGTTCCTCCAGAAGGATAATTTGTAGAAATCCAAGTTCAGGATGTGCTGAATTACAATTTGCTGAAATATTTGCAAGAAACTCTATTAATGATACAAAAAGTAATTGTATTTAAACCATTAAGTTTTTATCTGCTTCTGTTCAGACACAGCAGAAAATAAATGAAGTTTGCAGATGGCAGCCAAGTGTCCTTTATAAACAACCATGAAACCAGATTTAAAGAACATGTTTCAGTAGGTGGAAGCAGCATTAAATACCTCTCTCTCCTGGTACATGTGCTTTGTTTTCCAATAGAAGCTGCTCAAAAAGTGTGAATTGGTAAATGGTTACCTCAGCTGAATCAGTGCAGCTTTGTGGCTGCCTGTTCCAAGATTTAATAATTGTGTGTTCAAGCTGCAAACAGATTCGTTTCATATTAGTTGTTCTTTGCAAAGGTTACGGTCTCTACTAGTGCATGCAAATGGAAAACGCTTTGATAGATTTAATTTTCTGTCATAAACTGTGATTTAAGGTGTTCTTCTGCAAAATTACAAATTGAATTAACTCTTAAGCCATTAGTGCAGAAAGAACATCTGAAAAACACACCAACAGTGATGAGTGCATTCCAAGGAAACATTTGCTCTGAAAACAGTCTCAGGAGTTGATAAATTTCTCCTGGTTTGTGATTGTGCTCAAACTTTAAATTTTTTTTTTTTCCCTTGTTAGCTTTTGACATCCAGTGCTGTTCACAAGTGGGGAACTGAAATCCATGAAGGAATCTACAACATGCTCATGCTGCTGGTGGACCTGGTTGCAGAAAGAGTAAAACAAGATCCTATCCCCGTGGGGCTGCTTGGTGTGCTCACAATGGTATTTGACTCTCTGATGCAGTTCCTAATATCTGGGCATTTGGCATTTTGTATTTATGCAGCTGATGCTTTTTCCAACTGTTTAAGTTGTATTTATTGTCTTAAAATCTGCAGCCATTGCTTGCTGCAGATATTTTTCATCCAATAAGCAATTAAAAGGAGTGGGTGCTGTTCAAAATTTCTGAAAAATAGCAGTTTTTTAAAAAATCACATCTTTGTCACTTTGCTGTTTATTTTTTAAAACTGATACTTTGAGTTCGCTTCTCTGTTTCATGGACCTCTGGCTCACATGGTTATTGGATATTGTCTGTACAGAAGGGAAGCTTCAAAATGCTTTATATGGGGAGAGCGGAGAGGCAGGAGCAGGGACTTGTGTTCAGCTTTATTTTTTGCTAGATCATTAACTGTCAGCCAGGAGAATGCTGAACTGAAACAGTCAAATATTATCAAGACAAGTTTTGAAGCTGGCATAAGCCACCTGTTCATTGCCATGGGCTTTTCTTTCAAGGCATTTAATCCCGACAACGAATATCATTTCAAGAACCGAATGAAGGTGTGCCAGAGAAACTGGGCAGAAGTCTTTGGGGAGGGGAACATGCATGCTGTCTCACCCATATCCACTTTTCAGAAGGTAAGCTTGGCCATGCCCTAAAAACTAATTTAAGGGTGTATGTCTTTGTTTCAGATAAGATCATTTGATTAGTAGGTATTTATAACACAAAGTTTAAATACGTCACCAAGAATTATAGCAAAGAGATGTTGAGTATATGTTGGTCTGTAGACATTAATTTGTGCTCTCAAATTGTTGCAATTCTGTTAGAGGCTACATTTAGAAATGGGTGTACTTTCATGTCTAAAGTAGCACAACAATCTGTGTGTTGCTTTAGACATGAAGCACACAACGGGTGGATCTGTGTATCTGAGGACTGACATCTGTTTGGTTGTTGAGTGTGAAATGACCAGGATAACTCCAAGTGTTCAGTTCTAGCAGAGAATTCGTGCTTTTCTGACAGCCAAGGACAAAATATCTTCAACTCAGACACACTGCCAAGGAGGCAGTTTTTGAGGTTTGCACTGTCTTGTCACAGTTGTTCCAGATGGATAGGTCCAAAACAGCATCAGTGGAGCTGATTTCTCCTTCAGGAAACAATTTTGTGACCGTAGAAAGAAAATCCTACATCTGCTGCTTTGGGAAAGGTGTTTTAGTAATGTTCCATACTGCTACAGTGCTATAAATACAATTGCTTGTGAGTCAGCAGCCACAGTGTGATCTGTTGCCACAGCACATGGGCAGTGATGTCAGGCAGAGTCCAAAACAGGATGATGCTCATGAGAACCAACCAGAGCTCCAGCTACACTCAATGAAGGAGCTGTTACAAACATTGTTTTATTTGTATAGCAGTGCATCCATCTGAGGTGTGGGTTAATGGGCTGAACATGTCTGTCCAAATGTCTGTTTCAGAAGACAAATGTTTAGCATTGATGTTGCAGCTGCTGATTTGTTCATGTTCTTATTGTTCAAGGAACCTCATGGGTGGCTGGTGGATCTGGTAAACAGGGTAGGTAAATGTAAACCAGAATTGTTGTTTGTCACTTGAATTCATTGGTCTTCAGAGATAATTTCTTCTCCCTCCCCTCACCCTGCCCTGACTTGTTTTTTCACTCCTCACTTTTCTGACAACCACAAAAAAATAGTGTGAGATTTTAGTCCTGCCTTGTAAAATACAGCTTGTTGAGTTGCTGCCTTCTCCCTTGAGCACCTTTACCCTAACATGGCATCTATGACTAGAGGAATTTGAGAGCCCAGCTGAGGCTGCAATCAAAGGTGCCCCAAGCAAAAGTGCCAGTCCAGCTGAAGCTGGTGCTGTATGTGGTCTACCTTTCTTTCCTATGTCCATTTTTACTCAAGGCAGAGTTTCTAGCTTGATGCTTAAACCCTGGTACCATGTATAATTGCATTGCATTCCCAAGTGTGCCCCTGAATTCCCATGAAAATATAAAGCTTTTTTTGAATGGGGTGTTCCACGGTAAAAGACACTTTTTGGCATCTCAGGAACTGTCAGTGGAGTATTTTCTATAATCTCTTATTTAAAAGATAAAGTACTGTAGTTCACTATGTAATACTGATTATTTTATTTCAGTTTGCAGAGTTGGGTGGATTTTCAGCAATTCAGTCCAAACTCAATTCAGAAGATATTGAACTTGGGGTAAGTCCATCTTCTGTCACGAGGCTTCTCCTTTCCATTGAACCCTCCATGTAGAACCAGCAGTGTCCCTTTTGGCAGTGCTTTTACCTTTTCTTTGGTACCAGAGCAACACTCCCACAGAGCCCTGGAGAAGTGCTGTCAGGCTGGAGGTCAAATGAGGTTGTACATGAGAATCCTGACTGAAGAGCAATTGAGACTTCACAGAAAAGAGGAGAAATGAGTGTACCTTTCTGCTAGCATTCAGCCTTCTGGTTAGGCATCAATCAAAGTAGTTTCATTGTATGTTCACCAGTATGTCCTTGCTTTTCTGTTTACTGCAGCCATAGCTGCATTTAGCTGCAAGTGAATTGACTTCTGTCATTTATTATAGAAATCACTGTTAAAGGAAAAAAATCCTTAGGAAGACAGACAGTGTCTAATCCTGAACAACTTTTCAAGAGCTGTGTCTTAAAACTGACTGGTTCAACAGAGCTAAACTATTTTTGGTGATGAATTCTAACTTGGTTAGTTTTAGCTTCCTGACCTATATTGAGGAGACTTCCAGTTCTTTCAAGCTTTGGAGAATGAGGAGGCTAAAGGAAAACTGTGTCATTTGGAACCTTGTCCCCCAGTATAAAATCAGTCTGCTTTCAGTGACATGCCACTTGGAGAGAATTCAACTTCTTTTCTTGGGATATTGATGTTTTCTGCTTTATATAGAGATAGGTTCATATGTGAGCTTGGCAGAAGAGTAAGGAAAAACTTGATTTACATCCCAGTCCTGTAATAGAAACTTTGACTTGACTTTGTTTAATGATTAATAACTGCTTGCTTAGGAAGGAAATCTGGGTCAACGTCACTTAATTTGGCCCTTGGATTGCACTGCTGCACACTTAGTTCCACAGTTCTTGATCTAGTGTGAAAAGAAACTGATTTTGATATTATTTATTGGCCAACAAATACCTTTATACATTTAATTTCTTGATGATAGATACCACTTTAAAATCATGCTTTTAAGAGATCTTGACATGTATATGACACATTTACAAAAGCTTTCTCCCACGTATTGCTTTGGGAAAGAAATTTGCCATATGGCTTTAACCTTAAATTTTGCATTCACACTTCTGATTGCTGTAGAGAGCAAGCAAAATGTGATATGTTCCTTTCCGTCTGTTTATTTCTGTGACTGAAACAGGATCCGTCAGAGAACACTGAACAGAGTGATGAGAGGACCAAGATTAGTGAAAACTGGGAAGGCATTTTTTTTATTTCAGACAAAAATATGTAACACATACTGTATGCCATATATAATACATAGCACATGCTCTCCTGTGTGCCATAGAGTAAATCTTCCTTAAACCATGTGTTGTTGTAAAGGACTTGCACACCAAAAACAATCACAGCAAATGACTGGAAATATATGATATAAATATTACTTGTTCTCCTTCATTTGCCTTTTAAGCTACAGATTAGTAACTATGAAAAGATTTCTTAAATATGCTCCTAAATACTTGCTGTCTTCCTTTCAGGCAATCTCTGCATTAGTTCAACCATTTGGAGTTTGTGCAGAATATCTTAACTCTTCTGTAGTACAGGTAAAATGTCTTTGTTGTGACTTACAAGAGGACTGAAAATTAATTTCCAACTGTGTTGGTGTGAAACTGGTGACTAATTTGAAAAGCCTTCAAACCTCACGTTGCAGAAAGTACAAGAACCATTTTGAGCATCCTGAGGCGGTGAATAAAGGGCTCAGACAATGTTCAGATTCATTTTCCAAGCAATGATTTGTAGTCCTGTATCTACATCTGCAGCAGTGAGAAGCTTTACCACTGCCATTAGTAAGCTTCATCAGTAGAAACCATGTGGGAAAAGAATCCAGCCTGATGGGTGGATTTTGCTTTTAGTTTAACTTCCTGGCTGAGATCAAGCACATGGATATGAGAGTTTACTCTGCGAAAATTGCGGTAAAGGAAAAAAATTCACCAGGATCTTTGTATGTGCAAACATACTCCAGGCTTCACTCCTGCCCTCACCACCAAAAACTGTTGACTTAAATAACTGAAGAGGATGTAGTTTAGAAGCCCCTGGGAGTCAGAGAGGCACGTGCTCCTAAAAACTGCTGTGTTTTTAGAGGGCTGTTGGTCTGTCTCTTTGTGCAAACCTGCATTACAATTGTCTGAAATGGGTTCTCACTCTAACTGCTTTTTTTTTTTCCTGGACATAGCTACCAGGATAATTTTATCTTTGTTGTAGGTGTTGCTTTATCTCTAAGGTAATGGTGAGCTTTCAGCTAAGTATTTCCTTTAGCTGCAGTCACGTTTTGCGAGTAATTCAATTGATTTCAGGAAACATTAAAATGATTGTCATGCCTTTTCTCACATTCTTTAGCCCATGCTGGATCCAGTCATTCATAAAATGATTAAATATGTACAGAATGTAGAAGAGAAGGACTTGAAAGACAAGGTAATGTTTTACATATTAAATATTTAGGAAGAACTTCCTGCGTGTCTTGGAAGTACTGTCAATGTAAACTAGGACAATAGCTTTCTTTTCACTGGCAAGAATACAGCCTGTTCTGAATTCTGACTGAATGACATAATGAAAATGCATTTACCCAGTTCCATTCAGTACCTTTTTTAGTAAATATCTAGTTCATGACCCTTTTTAAAGTACTTTGCTGCTGTTGCTATCAGTTTTTTGCTTTTGTTGATCCCCTTGTGCAGCATGCTGAATGCTCAGTTCTCTGACTCAAAGATATTTACTGTCTTGCAGTCTGTTAAATTCATATTACTGTTGCATTACCTGTTTGCTTCTGAGAATTTGGCAGTAAAGTGTCTGTGTAACTTGTGGCTGCTTCCTGCATTACCCTCAATTTGGCATTCAGTTCTATTAAATTGTGTTGACTTTTTACTTTGTTATAAATTGTTCATTTTAAACAAGAAAGTATTCATAGGTTGTTGAACTAAAGGAGAACAATCTACTGTACCAAACCTGAAGCTTTAACCAAGCATTTCATTGTCTTAACATTTCTAGTGTGCTGGTAATGCTTTCAGATGTACCAGGTACTGCGTTTTGATTAAACAGTCTCTAGTCGCTAAACCTGCTCTTCGTGAGTCACTGAAGTCTGTAGCACAACAGCAAAAATACCAATGCCTCTATTTGTCCCTTTTTTGTCGTTTTGTTTCAAACAGAGGCTGGTGAGTATCCCTGAGCTCTTGTCTGGGATCAAACTGCTGTGTATGCGCTTCCAGCCTGACCTGGTCACGGCGGTCGATGACTTGCGGCTGGACATTCTGCTGCGCATGTTGAAATCCCCCCACTTCAGTGCAAAAATGAACTCCCTCAAAGAAGTAGGTTGGCTGTTTGTCTGTCTCTGTGTGTGTGCACGAGGGCCTGTGTTTGGGTGGGATGGGTTGTTAATAAACCACTGAAACCACAGCCTTAAAAAAAGAGATGGCGCAATATTTCCTTGCAAATTCTGTTGCCTTAGCAAAAGCTCAGTTCAAAATAAACACCAAAACAAGTTCATATGGCAGGAGTTGGCCACTGCAAGGCCTCCCAATTAGACATAGTTTGAGGAGTGCACTATTCTAAGAAATGCAATTTTAGATTGATTTGTAAGCAGTGGTCTATGCTATTCATTGAATATTCGCTCTGAGATTATCCTGAGCATCCTGTGGCATATCCCATTTTTCTCCTTTCACTGAGAGGAAACAGAAAAAAAACCAAATGGGTCTTAAACCTATATTGATGTCTTAGTCCACTCATATCAGGTCATTGCACTATGTAGTTGTATTTTTTATTACAGTTGTATGTGGATGCTGCAGTGTTTCAGAGTCTATCTTTTCTGCTTTTTTCCTTCTCTATTTATGAGAAAATTGAGATGTTAAACCTCACTGCTGTTTGGTTCTTAATCATAAATGCTGTGTATCCGTGGCGAATTTATAAAAGTGCAGCTTTTGAAGATTTTAGCAGAAATGTGCTCTTTCTCCCTCGAGTGAGGAGCCTGTATCAGTTCAGTATTGGATAAAAAATAGGACACTGATTTGAGTGTAACAAGCAGAAGCCTGAGATAACCTACTTCTGGCCTATCTGCAGAAAAATACCTGGCAGCACAGGCCAGCTTTTCTGTGTCAGACTGAGAATAAGATTCTGCTGCATCAGAGACTGATGACATGGTGTTTCTTGTTAGGAATTTGCCTTTAAACAGCCTATTAAAAACCAAAAACAACAAAAAATATAAAAAAAATCCAACACCCCTCCAAAAACAACTGACCCCCAAAAACCCCAAACACCTTCTGTACTCAAAATATTTCAGGATTCACACTTAAGCTTCGTCATGAGCCTTTTGGAATAAATTTCATTGTGTGTGTGTGTGTGTGTGTGTATGATGCAGGTGGGAATTTTTTGTTAGAATCTCACATTTAGCAATTTTTAGGTAACAAAATTAATAGAAGACAGCACTGTGTCCAAGTCAGTGAAGAATGCAATAGACACAGACCGACTGCTGAATTGGCTCGTGGAGAATTCGGTCCTGTCGATTGCTCTGGAAGGTAAGAACTCTCACAAAGACTTTTGGCACATGCTTTGAGTGACTTAAATTTAAAAATGTCATCTCTCCCTTTCAATACGTTTTAATGAGCACTATTAAACAAAGAGCTGAAGGTTTTTGTTGTCTCCAAAACAAAGTAAAATCCTGCAAATTCTGTTACTGTCATCTAATCCTGTTTGACATCTGTGCAAATGTCTTCTGCTGTACCTGGGGTTTTTTTACTCTTAGTCTGTATATTGTTAGCTTCTAGAAAAGAGGGAAAAAAGGTGTTTTTCTCCCCAAGCAGTAACATTCTATAGGTGTGCTATCAGATCTATTAAGCAAAACAAAATAAAAATGGAAAGAGCCTTTTCTTTGTACTGATACTTGTCTGTAACAGTAAAGAAAGAATTTCCAAATGGAGATAGCTTTGTTCTCTCTTTTAAAAGAATTAGTTCTTTTATATCAATTTAATGTATCAAATCCTGTTTGAAATACATTCATTTAGCTGCCTTTTTTCCCCAGGTAATATAGACCAAGCGCAATACTGTGATCGTATAAAGGGAATTATTGAACTGCTGGGCAGTAAATTATCCTTAGATGAGCTCACTAAAATTTGGAGAATTCAGGTAAGCAATCAAGACTAGGCAGGTGCTCTTAGACTGCTTTACAAAAGCAAACATTCTAATGAAGGGATTTTTTTAAAATAATCTGTACATCTCCATTGCAACGTGGAGCTGTTGAGATTTTAAGAGTATAATTAATGAAAGACTTCCTTCTACTTCTTCCTTTACCGTGTAAAATCAAGTGTTCTGGCAATTTCTTGTATCACAGCTGTTAAATCCTATGATGAAGTTTAGTTCTTTGCAACAAGTGTTAAGGGACTGCAAAAGTATTTGACTTGGCATAAGAGGTTGTCAGCCTGAAACAGGTGACAAGAACATTTGTCTAGACCAAACTAAGATATTAATGTTTGTGGCTGGAGGTAGGAATTTAAAGTCAGTGTGACTTTAAAGAAAGAGGGCTCCAACTGTATGAATTCCCATCTACCTTCCAGCATGTCCATATAATTGACTGACAAGTCATCTTTTGGCCTTCATTTTAAGGATATTCAACTTATTACTGGTGGGGAAGGTGGTTTGAGTGTTTATGCAAATGACACGTGGAAACTTTGACCAGAAGCTAATCTTCCACTGCAGGAAATGGTTTTCTTCTCTGTGCAAATGTTGGTATTTTAGACTAAACTCATTGAACACTGTCAGCTCTGCAGTTCGTGTGGCAGGGTAGCAAGTCTTTAATGCTTAGCAGAGTTGAAATGTGATTCTAGCTCCCTCGCTTTTATTCTTTAATAAAAAGCAATACTTCCTCCCCCTCTCTGGCTGTTGTTACCATGGTGCTCCCATCCGTGTGGGAGGAGATTTTGTATTGCTCATTTTTGAGTAAAGCCGGGGAGAGTTGCAAAGATTCAACACCCCACACGTGAACCTCACCAAGCAGCAGAAAAGGTGATGTTTGTATTGCTGCCACTGCAGCAGCTTGAAGCTGCTGTAATGATGGCAGACTTTTACCTTCCTGCTTTAGAATTACTTCCAAAGACTTCTCAGCAGGGGAATGAGGAGCACAGACAGTTTGTTCTGAACTTGTGTTTCCAACAGGTCAAAGCTGCTATTCTCACTCATTAGTATGAATAGTAGGATAGTGTTTACATGAAGAGTATGGAGGTTTTTCTCTAGCTTGTTTGGGTTAAAGACCTACCTTCTTGTGTTTTCCTCCTTCTTTTCAGTCAGGACAATCCTCCACTGTGATTGAGAACATACATACCATTATTGCTGCAGCTGCTGTGAAGTTTAGCTCTGATCAGCTCAATCATTTATTTGTTCTAATCCAAAAGGTAAGTTTTCACATGAATTTACATTCCTTAGGAAGAGAATTGTTGAGATGTACTTGTGCATCCAGCCTACTGAAAGGCAAATGCCTTGAATACATTTATATTTTCTATATGAATGTAAAATTTGCTATTAAAAAAATAACACCTTTACCACTAACTTTTGTGTTAACCCAGAAGCCTAATCTGCTACTGCATTGCTAATTGACTTGGATTTTAAGTACATTAGGTAGCCAGTCATAAGGGACTTAAAGTGAAGTTTTATTATTATATTTAATCCCTAATAGTATTTGAAAAGGAGTTGAGCAAATTAGTGCTGTAACTCCCAACAACAGAAATCAGGAAATACTTACAGTGGAAACATACTTGTTTGAATTTTGATTTCCCTGCAGTAAAGCAATTGTGGATTATATTTTTGTGTACACTTGAGATGTAACAGCCTGACAGAGGTTCTTTAATTCTTATTTCTTTGTTGTCCAGAGCTGGGAGACAGAGAGTGACCGAGTGAGGCAGAAGCTGCTGAGCCTCATTGGGCGCATAGGCCGAGAAGCACGAGTGGAAACAACCACTGGCAAGGCAAGTGGATGGTTTTCCTTTGGATTTTTGATTTATTAAATGTAGAGTTGCTTGTCTCCGTATTTCCTAGGTCCTGACTATTCTTGCCCTTCTTCTTCCAGGTTCTGGAGGTACTTTGGGACCTGGCTCATCTTCCAACGTTACCTTGTAGTCTTATCCAGCAGGCCTTGGAGGAACACCTGACAATCCTCAGCGATGCTTATGCAGTGAAAGAGGCAATCAAAAGGAGCTACATCATCAAATGCATAGAGGATATTAAGAGGGTTGGTTTATTATTTTATCTTTTCCAAAATGAAATCTTATCTAGCCTCCATGTTGCCCTTTTCTTTCAAGATGCACAAATTGTGTGTCCCATCTGTAAGTTCTTACCTTGGGGAGTCCACGAGAGGGGTAGGCTTTGTGTGAGCCACTTTGTTGATCATGAGACTCATAGTAAGTCTCTTGCCTTTGTTTTAAGCAAATTTTCAGCACAAGGAGTGATCAGTTTATGGGAAACTACCAGGATGGGCCCAAGGTTAGAATTTGCAAATGGAACCACTGTAAAGGTATGTCAGTATTTTAACTGTCCCTTTCATGTGAAAGCCTAGATTAGTTTTTTTTGAGTGAAGCATGTGTTCTGGCATGACCGTTAAGTCTCAAAATGCAAATCGATATTTAAATCATAGTAGTTTTGTATTTTAGTAAAATACTTAACTCTCTTCCTGTAACATAGGGAAGCCATTCCCAAAGCTGCCTGTACTGTTTCCTGGCAGCAGCAGACGTGCATGGCTTAAAAGACTGCATATATTCTCTCCTGCACTGTTCACATAGCAGGCAGTTTTTCTTGAGGCCTGCAGGAATGCTCCTGTCTTCTTTTTTTCAGCCTGAAGTATGCAGTAAATAAAGAAAAAGGCTTGTACTTTTTTTTGTTCATTTCTTTCATGATAAATTAGGTTTTGTGTGTGTTGCAGCATCTGTAGAGGATTTTAGATGTTTTGGAGGTATAGTATGTTGGTTCTTGATATTGATCACACTTCTGTGTGTGTGTTCATGAATATGGATTTCAAATCTTGGGTTCTCAATGTCTGTGAAAGTTGTAGGTTTTTTTCTTTTGAATCTTCTCTTATGCTTTCCTAATCTCATTCCTTTTAACTATATTCTGGCAAGGGCTTTTACAGAGGTGCTGCAGTGGGAAACACTAACAAAAGCTGTAATTGTAAACTAGAAGGGATTGGGGTAAGCATACAGCAGACTTCTAAAATATATGGTGTTCTTATTTCCCTTCATTAGGGAAATGAAGACATAAGCTGGGAGGGAATGTAACATTAAGGCTGCTTTCTCAAATCTGTGAGGGAGTCTTCGTGGAGAGCTGTCTGTTATGGGAAAATTCCTTCAACCTCTCTGAGTGTGTAGGTGGTATTTGGGTGTTGTCAGTATTTACACCAGACACCACTTCTCTGAACAAGCAACCTCAGTACTGGTCTGTGTGGTCAAACTTTACAGAAAATGAAGCCTCCCAGAAAAGTGATGAGCAGTTCTAAAAATGAGGTAGGAGGGTTATTCTTTGTAGGATCTCTTTCAAAATGCGGCTTAAGTATCATTTGCTTCCTATCAGGGGGCTGCTTGCAGCACCAATCAGAAATTTCTTATCTCTTAAGCCTTAGTAGTATTTGAGATTGTTTCTTCTGTTGCTCTTGCTTTAGCAGTAAGTAACATCATTTGACTGGGTTTGCCCTTTTCTGCGCTGCTTCATCTCCCATAATTGAGGAAGGTGGTGGTCGTCATCTCTCCCTGGTGCAATTGAGTTCTTTTTGGCTACTTAATTTGCATGTTCTCTAGCAAGGAGCTGGTTCTTTGGGCTTAATAATAGGGATAGCAAAATGGCATATGTGTGTATCAAGGGACTTCATGTAGAAAGTGAAGAAGGGCACTTTGAGTGTGTTTGAAAAGGGAGCAGGAACAAGTAACTGAAGCCAGCAGAGGTGGTAGCTGTTGTTTTGGAACAGCGGCGTTAACAGATAGCATGAGGCTTCCAGGAGTCTGAGAGGAAAGTTAATCTGTTGTTGAGCATGTACCACATGTGTAATTGTTTTTACCTTTCCTGCTACCAGTCGTCCCAGCACAACAATCCTCAGTTTGTGTGGGTGGTGCCAGCCTTGCGTCAGCTCCATGAAATCACGCGTTCATTTATTAAGCAAACTTACCAAAAACAAGACAAGGTAAGGCTATGTGCCGAGATGATTTTTGAAGCCTTTGTTGTGTCTGTGTAGCTCTGCCAAACATGGAAGTTTGAATTAAAAAAAAACCAAAAACAACTAGCTGATAAATAATTTTAGAAGTAGTTTAATGATGTAGCATGAACTGTTGGAGTAGAGGTGCTGCGCTGTCCCTTTGTGAGTGTGTGTGTGTACGTATAAATCTGTTTGCTGTGTCAGGACTAATTTATTTTATTCTCAGCTTTTTGTAGAATAATTAACAGGCATGTTTGTGTTAAGGAATGAACAATGGCTAATGTTTAGACCAACTGCTTTGTAATTGAATTCACATTGACTCTTGGATAACAGACTAAAGCAGCAGCAATCACGTGTGCTGCAGAGTGGCTGTGTGGAGGTGTGGGGCTTTGCAATCTGCAGCACTTGTGTTTCAGCACATGCTGCAAACACCAATATCACGGGGGGTGGGTGCTTGGAAGGGGAGCAGCTGACTCTGAGAGGGGAACATGACTCCTTCTGATGTCTGTAGAAGAGCAAATTGCTGTACGCACATCCTTGCTTATCCATTGTTTTAAAAACATCTTTTCTCTCTTTTATTTTATTGCCAAGAGCATTATTCAAGATTTAAAGAAAAACTTCGAAATAGTGAAGTTGGTGACAGGAAGCTTGATATCCTGTCACCGTTTGGCTGCATCTGTGGCAGGTCCAGGAGGGCTGGTTGGAGCAACGCTGGTGGATGGCCGGTACACTTACCGGGAGGTACCTTTACCTTGTTGATTCATTTTTGGAATTCACTGGTGAATAATTACTCTAGTTTTTATTTATGGTTCTACTATTTATCTATGAAGGCTTGTTGTACCTTTGTTATTATACAGAAGAAAACTGTGTAAACTTTACACAAAATGACACAAGTTCTTTAGCAAAATCTTTACGGAGTAGTTCTCCCCATCCTAGGATCTGTTGTTGCCAAGCCTGTGCAGCTTCCAGCTTCTTCATCAGCTTCAGTTCCTGGTAGAGGTGATACCCGTGAATGTGTTATGAAGCTCTTAATACCTGAAACAAATTTGCTAATTAGCACATAGAAGCCACACACACAAATAGCAGTTTGTTGCTAATGCTTTGATAATTATTTTTTCCATGCTAGTTTTGACTTAGTGTCAAATAATATCAGCACCAAGTAAGAGCAAATCCAAGGGGATTTGTTTGTTTGTTTTTAGAAAGGTAGCAACAAACTATTTTTAAAATAGAAATAAATGTCACAAAGTTTCTGTTTCCATGCTTTTGGAAGTGTACTGTTGTTTGACAAGTAAATTTGGAAAAAACAAAAAGAAATAGAATGCTCAGAGTTCTTGTTTCAGAAAAAAAGTCTTAAGCTTGAGTTTTTGTTTCTTCTTTCTCAGTATTTGGAGGCACATCTAAAATTTTTGGCATTTTTTCTGCAAGAAGCCACCCTCTATTTGGGCTGGAATCGTGCCAGGGAGATATGGGAATGCCTTGTAACTGGCCAGGATGTTTGTGAGTTGGATCGAGAGGTAAGAAAAACTTGAAAAGTTGGTTTCTGTGGTTGCAGAAGGAATTTTAATGGATCATGAGCATCATGTGTGTTTGTTGAGACATGTGGAGTATGAATAGCAATAATCATGCATTTTATGCTTTGTGTAGGCTGTAGCAGCCACTCTTAGGGGTTCACTTATGGCCAGGATGGTCTTTTAACATTAAATTTGACTGGAAGAGGGACATTGGCTGGGACATCAGTTGGAGATGCTGGTTTAAAAAGGGGTTCATGGAGGTTTGTGCAGTCACAAGAGACATTCAGCATTATTTGGGTGAAAGATGACTATGAAGTACCCTAAAGCTGCAATGCAGCCTCTCTAACATGTGAGGTTACCAGGAGATGAGATTTTGAACCTCTTGCTGTAGATTAAACTTCTGCAAAATGAGTTACTGTGGCGTCTGACATAGCTTGCTGTATAAAACTAAAATATTTGACGTGACAATGGGGTAAAAATACGTCTGCCTTTCATTCACAGATGTGCTTTGAGTGGTTTACAAAAGGGCAGCATGATCTGGAGAGTGATGTGCAGCAACAGCTCTTCAAAGAGAAAATTCTTAAACTGGAATCATATGAAATTACTATGAATGGTAAGAAAATGGCTTTGGTGAACAGATTTGGGGTTGAAATATATACCAGATATTTGCTTCCTAAGCCTTCAAATCAAACATCTAACCAGTTCTATAAATCAATAAAGGGGTCTTTTTCTATCATTTTGAGCTTTATTAGTTGTAGAGGGAAGAGTTCATCTGTATTTGGTAACTTTATTATTTAAACAAAGAAACTAAGTCTGACCAGCATTAAAAAACTGCACCTTTTTTTCACTTTCAGGCTTTAGTTTATTTAAGACTTTCTTTGAAAATGTGAACCTGTGTGACCATCGACTGAAGAGGCAAGGAACTCAGCTGGTGAGTGTGTTCTGGCACGTTTGTTCATGTGTCCTGTCCTCTTGGGGACAGGAGGAGGTGGGACAGGGATTGTGTAGCAGCTGTTTGACGTGGTGGTGTTTGTATTCATGTGCAGACTGTCCCTGTAGCATTAGCATTGTTAAATTCTGAAGCCAAAACTTTGACAGTTAATTTCAACAGTTAAAATTCAGCAGTTGGTAGCTGGAAGCTGGTTTGTAGCTTGTAACTTTGCAGGAGGAATGACTGAACTATTTTTTTTAAATAATCCTGGATTCTAGCGTGTAATTTTTCCTTCTCCCTAGCAGGGAAAGTGGGGTTTTTTAATTATTTTTTATTTTTCTTCTTTGCATGGGAGTTAGGCTTATCATATTTAAATTCTAACCTACTATAATTTTTAATTCTGATCCTTCAGTGGTTTTGTTAAATTAATGGTTATATGTTAAGTATTTTTCCATAGGCGTTTTAGATCTTTATCATAGAGAACTTACTTCAAATGCAGAATTTTTTGCCAAGTATCACAGCAGGTTTTGTGATGGTTTATTTTGTGGTTAGTTACCATCTTGACTTTTTTGAAACAAATTCCATTCTAGATTAAATTTCTCCATGCTTTTAAATTTTTTAATTTTTCAGTTGACTTGACTGAGATTGTTCTTTGGAACTTGTTTATCCACCAGTAAACAATTTTTTTTCTTGTATAAATACACAAATGTGCAGCAGTTGGTTTAATTTTGCACTGTGCCAAAGTTTGGCAGCATGTTGGAAAAGAAAATTTTTAAGTTTTAATCGAAAAATGCTTTTCCAGCAGATGGAAGACAATTTTGCCACTATTGTGTAAGAAATCCAGTCATGTTTTACTGTTGTTCTTTCTTGTGTAGAGCGTAGAAAAACTGGAATTAATAGGAATGGATTTCATTTGGAAGATTGCAATGGAGTCACCAGATGAAGAAATTGCCAATGAAGCTATTCAGCTGATAATAAATTACAGCTATATTAATCTAACCCCTAGATTGAAAAAGGTAGGCATTTATTTGTACATAAATGTGCTTTGACATTCATAAAGTCTTGATGCTCTGCATGTTCAGCTTGTGATTTGTTGGGTTCTGTGTAGTTTGTGAGTAATTGCCATGATTTTAGTTTAAATTCTAATTAATTTGTACATTTTATCTTTAGGATTCAGTATCACTGCACAAGAAATTCATTGCTGATTGCTACACACGATTAGAGGTAAAGGACAAATTTTAATTATTCTTGTACTTACATCCCTTCGGTTCTGTATCTTAGAATAAGAAGAATTATCTATGATAATTCCATGGAAAGAAAAAAATTCTTTCCACAAATATTTTTTGTCCTCTGAGCTTTCCAGGACATCCTGGCTGTGCCTGTAAAGCAGCCCTTACTCTGCTCTGTGTTGCAGGCAGCCAGCTCTGCGCTCGGCGGTCCAACATTAACGCACGCCGTTACGAGAGCTACAAAAATGCTTACAGCAACTGCTATGCCTACAGTGGCAACGTCAGTTCAGTCTCCTTACAGGTAGGCCAGCCTCTCAAGGAATAAATGTGACAGCAGACATTTGCTCCCAGCTGCTTCCCACAAGATTTCGAGCGCTAATTATAATTCTCAGGAATTGGTAGTTGTATATTTGGGTGGTTTCTCAGTTGAGTGTTCCAATTGCTGTGCGGTAGGAGTTCCAGAGATTTTGAAAAATCTGTGTTTAAAAAAAAATAAAAACAAGGAAACAAAGAAAACCAAATCCAAATAGATATTAAAAAAACTCAAAACAATGAACCAAAACCAAAAAAACCGCCCTGCCTCCAACCCCCCAAAAACCAAAACCAACCAACCAAAACTAAACAAAAAAATCCACAGGTTATTACCAGCCTATTAATCACATAATATTTCTGAGGCAGTGAGATTTAGGTGTGGTTCTTCTTAAATTAGGAGAGAAAAGGTTGTTTTTTCAACCTCAAGCTTAACTTTGTCATACCTGAATATGTGTAACGTAAATATAGGAGCATAGGGCAGGACCTTTAGAAACATGAATCTTCCTCTGAAGCTGGCAACATCTCAAGCAGTACAACACAAGCCTCTTGGCCTGTTTTCCTAGTTCATTTCTGCTGAATTAACTCCAAGTTTGAGGAGGTACCTTCAAAACCAGACAATTCATGGTAGTTACCCGTGGGCGTTGGAAATTAATCTGCGAGACAAGTTACTCTTGTTTTCAATGTCTATCTTTAGGTCAACTAAACTTGTAATAATTGAGAGACTGCTGCTGTTGGCAGAGCGTTACGTGATAACAATAGAGGTAAGATGTGTAATTTCCTACTAGGCCAGGCTAAGAACACAGCTTCCAATATTATTAAAAACAGTAAAAGTTACTTAAACGTGCAACCCTAGTTACCCACCATCACAGAAGCCTCTTCGTTTTCAAGAGTGGTGTTTACTGTCATCCTTCTCTTCCTGCAGGACCTTTACTCTGTTCCCCGAACTATTCTACCTCATGGTGCCTCTTTCCATGGACATCTTTTAACCCTTAATGTTACATATGAGTCTACCAAAGATACCTTCACCATAGAGGTAGGTGTGCACAGCTTGTGTGTGCCGTGGACTGTTGGTTTTGTAGCCACTCTTGGTGGGTTTTATGGCTGGATTGAATAGAGTAGGATGGTTATAAAGACTCCAGTCAACTTGAAAACTCTTCTTGAAAATGTTAAAAATATGTAAGTATATGGAAGTGTCTGTGGACCAAATGTATTTTAATCATTAAATTCTAGGATGGGAAAAATAAGTATTTTGCTCACTGTGGGTGTTGGAGCATTTCTCTGCTGTCCTACCCTGTCACTCTTATGGACAATGCTTCTACCACCCTATGCAGGAAGACTCTTCTGGAACATTTTAATTTTTCTTGACATTTACTGCTCGAGCAGACTTACTGAACCAGTGTTGTTTAATTTCACAGGCTCATAGCAATGAAACTGTAGGAAGCGTCAGGTGGAAGATAGCAAAGATGTTGAATTCACCTGTGGATAATATACAGATATTTGCCAATGACAGCCTGGTATGTTAACTATAAAGAAGTTCCATCCTTTATGAAACTGAGTCTTTTCCAGAACTAAACAATAAATATTTTCTTGCAGCTAACAGTAAACAAAGATCAGAAACTACTCCACCAGCTGGGCTTCTCTGATGAACAAATCCTCACAGTAAAAACATCAGGAAGTGGGACTCCTTCAGGGAGCTCTGCAGATTCCTCAACCAGTTCCAGCAACAGCAGCAGTGTATTTAGTTCATCCTATGCAATGGAACAGGTACAGCATAATATGACCTGAAGCCTTCCCTCAGATTTTTCCTGAAGCAGGGATAGCTGGGGGAGAGAGTAGGAGCCCCACTAAGATCATCCAATCTTTAGTAGTCTGGCTGTGCTTTCAAACTGCAATTGGAACAAATCATCTAAATACCCAACTGCCTTGTGCGTGCAGGTTGGACTTTATAATCTGTACTCTGTCACCTATGGTAGCCTGCTTGGTGTTTATTCATCTCTGCAGGGTCTTTTAAACAAGTAGGACCCATCTGGTTTAATTTTGATAACTGTGTGTTTGTTGAGGGTAGAGATTTCCATATTTTCAGTACTAATAAAGCTGCAGTATGAAAATAAACTAAGAAGTATCAACTGGCATGTTCAGATCACTCCTGGTCTGCTTTGTATTTCGCTTGTCATAATAGCTGACTTCAAAAATTGACTTTTGAAAGGGAAATGGAATAATGTAAAAATTTAAATGTTGTCCCAGCCTAGGAAGTTGCTGGGATTTCTGTGGGTCGGGTTGGCATCTGGGCCGTTTGCTTCAGTGAAGAGCTCTGTTAAATTTGCATGTGACAGAGAAGGGAGAAAAAGACCTTGGTATTTGTGCTTAATTCTCAGGAGAAATCCCTCCCTGGAGTAGTCATGGCTCTGGTGTGTAATGTGTTCGATATGCTTTACCAGCTTGCCAACCTGGAGGAGCCAAGGTAAGCACATTAAATGATTACTAAATAATAAAGAATTGCTCACAGTGCCCAGTTTGAATTACTCATTGCACTGTGTGCAGGCATCCACCAGGCCAGTGTGGCTGAGCCCCTGTTTTGTGCATGTAACTTCTGATTTCTTTTCAGGATAACACTGAGAGTGAGGAAACTTCTGCTCCTGATTCCCACTGACCCAGCTATTCAGGAGGCTCTTGATCAGCTTGATTCTCTGGGAAGGAAGGTATGGATTAAATATTTGATCGTGGTGAGCTACACAAAGAGGATTTTACTACCAGGTTTCTTAAATTCCCTGTCAGATTATAATGCACAGAGGGTTTGAAACTACTGCAAAATAATATTCATGTGAAGCCAATGTTCATTATTGACTTATTTCCAAGCAGCCAGAGGTGAGAGGGTTATTACAGGGGTTATAGGAAATGTATTCCAAATTACAGCAAAACACAGGAGTCTCAAAATATTTCTTCTGTGGCTTTTTCCTCCTAGAAAACACTGCTTTCAGAATCCAGTTCTCAGTCCTCAAAATCCCCGTCCTTGTCTTCAAAACACCAACATCAGCCCAGTGCCAGTTCAATACTAGAAAGTCTTTTCAGGTCTTTTGCTCCAGGCATGTCCACCTTCAGAGTGCTCTACAATTTAGAGGTAAGAAAACAAATTTGCTTCTTTCTATTTGTGTTTCTGAGCACCAAGATTTAAGTATTTCTAAGCTTTTTGGGCAGGAGTCCACTGTGATGGGGTCATTATGAAAAATGGAAATATCATGACACAGTCTGCTTTTATGCGTGTGGTAAATTTTACACAGAGTGAAAAGGACAGAAAGTTCCCCTTTTTACTGAGAAACCAGACCCCTCTTTGTGTGATTTGCAAGGTGGAAGGAATGTTCTGAAGTGGAGAGGAATAAAGAAACATCAAAGTCTTACTGTTTAGATAAAATTCCTGCTTGAATCTCTAGATCTCTGAATATGCAATTTTTAGTGTGTGTATATATAAATATTTTTTTTTTAAAGTTGGCCCTTAAAAATTAATGGAAGCTATTTTAAGTTGAATTGGTTTTCCTTGATTCAATTTGTCAGAAACGTCTGTGCTGTAGAAGTCTCCCATTTTCTGTCTATGGAGTATTTTTACAAAGCATTCAGCTGGGAAGAATTTTCGCTATCCAAACATGCAGGGCTTTTACCAAGAGACTTCTGGCCTGTTTTGATTGCGTATGTAGAGTGGAATACACAGAACTCTTTTACTCCTAAGCATTCTCCTAAATTCATTTGCCAAAATATTGGGTTGGACCCTGTAAAGATTCTTTCCTAGAGTTCAGAGAATGGGTTTTAAGGAGTGCAGGAGTTCAGCTGGTGTCAGTAGGACACTGTAACCTGCACACTGAAAGCTGGACAGTGTTTAGTTCTGCTTGCAGGGCTTATTAAAATATGGTTTGAACAACTTGAGGTTGGAGGACCAGTTGCCAACTGCTCCAGAACATTAGACAGAGTTATTCTCTTTCCTTCATGGTGTGTGCCAAGAATAATATAGGAATTTTCTCGTAGTTGCCTCCCTTTGGATTTCCACAGTCTAATGTTAGCTCTTCGTCTTCCTACACTGTCATCACACTCCTGCCTTAGGATTCCCCCCTTTTCTGTACAGCTGGAGTGAAAGATACTTGATTATGTCTTTGGAATATGTTGACAAGTTCTACAACTCAAAGCAAATGGTTTAGGGTGTCTTGTTGAACTGACAGTTTATATTGCAGTAGAATGGGACAGTTATCTGCTGCTTCTGTGCCAGAGAAAATAATAAAAGCGAGCAATTTATTGCTTGCTTTTCTGGCAAGGGATGAGAAGTAGTAAATTGGATTAGATGTGTAGATTATATGAGTGGACTTGTTCCTCAAGTCCAGTCAAGCCAGTTGGAAGATGGTTTCTCTCAGGAGAAGGAATATGTGATTTTTTTATCCTGTCATCTGGTGATCTGTTGAAAATATGGGAACCAGTCTGAACTGCTTTCTAAAAAAAAACGTGCACAGGAAATTTGCAGAACATATGAAAGAGATGAAAATTGAATGTTGCAGATGTCCAGGGAGTGATAAGATTTCATGCCTGGAACTCTGTAAAACATTCTTCTGACCTGTGAACTTGGAAGAGATGTATTTGTTTGCAGCACTGTTGGCTGTATATGTCAAAAAGACTTTCTGAGAAAGTAAATAATACCTGTGGCATTTTCTGGGGGTTTGGGAGGGGCTGGGGTTTTTTTGGTTGATGGTTTTGGGGGTTTTGCAAGGGTTTTTTCGGTTACTTGGTTTGTTTGGGTGTTGGGGTTTTTTATGTGAAGTGAAACAAATTATAAACATGAATGAGAACTGACCCACAGAGACCACAGATTTCCTCCTGGCCATGTTTCTAAGTGTATTTGCATTCTGACATTTAGTGCTGATTTAAAATAGGAAGGATGACAGAATGGTGATGTTCCAAAAGCCTCTAGAATTACTTGAGCCATCTTTTACAAGAAAACACCAGAATAATAGCAATACAATTCTATTTCAGAAGGTGTGAAACAATAAGTAAGCCATCTGTAGGGTGTTTTATGGGATACTGTCAATTGAAAATCCAGAACTAATAAGAATTTGGGCTCCTAAGAAGCACCAAGTGAGCAGAAGATGACATTCCATGTACTTCATCTGTTCCCTTAACATGTAAACTGCAGTGAGAACAAAATGCCCTTTGGTTTAGAATAAACATCTGTAATTGCCATAGTTGTCCTGAATATTTGAGATTTATTGGATATATGAGATTTCTCTTTACTGACTGCAGTTTTGTGTAAGTGGATTATTAATTGCTTCATTTGTAGTGGATTTTTTTTGTGTTGCACTTTCAAACTCCAACACATAAAGAACATTAACAGGGGTGGTGGTTTACATCTGCTTATTTATTCATTTATTTTAGGTGCTGAGCTCCAAGCTGATGCCAACTGCAGATGACGAAATGGCAAGAAACTGTGCCAAGTCTTTCTGTGAAAACTTCCTCAGAGCAGGAGGTTTGAGGTTAGATTTCAAAACCTTGACTCAATTTGTAGCACTTCATTTAGTTAGCAGTTGTGTGTGGTTTCTCATTTCTACACTGTAGCACACCAATACACCTGTCAGCTTCTTTTTCAGAGAAAAAAATCCACCCAAGGCTGTTTTAACACTGTCCAGTAGCTGTCATATGTAATGGAGTACGTGTTGTTAAACCTCAAAATCAAGTTAGGCACAAATAAGCTTGTGAAATGTAGCTTGTGCTAAAGTAGTCGATATTTGGATAGTTTAGTGACATTTAAGTGTTTCAATTCAAATTTGCAAGTGTGTACATTGCATTCTCCTGTGTCGACACCAGTGGGCATTTTAAGCAGTCAAAGTATAGATCATGCAGTGGGAGCCAAATTAAATTTGTAATTGCACTCTTGAAAATTCAGATCTCTCAGATAAGAGCTGAGGCACAGTGTGAGTGGTTTGAAGATCTGACAATACTGATCGTGTGGGATTTATCAAGCATGCTTTGCTCTTAGTGATTCTGTCCATGACACTCCTCTGCCCAAGAGATCCTGAAGCATTTCCCAGCAGGAGCAGAAAGCTTCCATCTGTAGATATAAAAGGGGAAAATGAGGATGTTGGCCTCCAAAGAAGTCAGTTGGAACTGGGACTCAGCTGAGTGAATAGGAGGAAGGAAGGGTAGAGACAAATTAATTGCACCTCTCCTAATGTGAAACATTTCCAAATGGAGTCTGTCTTACTGATTTGTTTTAAAGTTTGGTGGTGAATGTGATGCAGAGAGATTCCATCCCGTCAGAGGTAGACTACGAAACAAGACAAGGAGTCTATTCCATCTGCCTGCAGCTTGCAAGGTATGTAATTGCTTCTCATCAGAGAAAGTGCTGCCTTCTTGGCTTTTAGCGTGCAGCTTTTAATATTGAGGATTAATTGGTACTTTGAGCTCTGTTTCATTCACTCTGCGAGCGTTCAAATACAAGCCTGATGTTTTTGCTCTGTGGATGCAGGTTCCTGCTGGTTGGGCAGACAATGCCCACCGTGCTGGATGAGGATGTCATGAAGGACGGGCTGGAAGCGCTGTCCTCGCGGCCCTTCCGCAATGTGAGCCGGCAGGCGAGCAGGCAGATGTCCATCTGCGGAACTCCGGAGAAGTCCTCCTACCGCCAGCTCTCCGTGTCTGACAGGTCCTCCATCAGGGTAGAGGAGATCATCCCTGCAGCAAGAGTTGCCATACAAGTAAGGAAGATGATTTTGATGTGGCAGTGTCAGCTGGGTTTTTAATCAATCTGTCTTTTATACAGGTTTTACCCTGGCTCTGTTTAAAAGCCTCTGAAAATCTTGACCCTCAGTCTCTCTTCCAAGTCTTGATTTGAATTTTAGTGTGTTCTCATAAATTATTTTGGCACTACAAAGGGAAGCAGTACCCCAAAAGTGCTTACAAGAAATAGATGTACACAGAAATCTTACTTGTGATTTATCTTCAGTCACGCTTAACTCTTAAGATCTTATTCTTGTTAATTTTCTGTGAATTGAAAGAAGGTTCCTGCTTGAACTTGTGGCTTTATAATACATAATAATTTGGATTATGAAGAATTGGACGAGTTCTCTTTTCAAATAGCTCATTAAAAATTAAATTTGCTTGATGGTACTGTGGAGAAAAAGGAAATTTTTAATTTTCAGTACCTTAAGAAAATGTTATTTGAAAAGCCATTAAGTCCAGTTGAAAGAAACTTCATAGTTAATATGACAAGTACGCTGTGTTAGGTTGTTGGGCAGTGCTTCCCAAATGGATTGCACAATTGAAATCAGCATGCCTGCCTCCAGGTGACAAGGGTGTCTATCCTCGTGGAGAATTAAAAAATTAATTACTTCTCCTAAGGTAGCAATACTAATCTCTCATTGGGAGCAAAAAGACTCCTGAATCCTTGAACCTGTGTAGAGAAGAGAGAGGAAAACAAATGTAAATGTCAATTTGACATAATCCAGAAGGTACATTGCTTTTATCGCTGTGATTAACAAAGATTGTTGACTATGACAGGAGTAACTGCTGTTTCGTGTTCCCCCAGACCATGGAGGTGAATGATTTCACCTCCACAGTGGCTTGTTTCATGCGCCTCTCGTGGGCTGCTGCTGCGGGACGCCTGGACCTCGTGGGAAGTAGTCAGCCCATCAAAGAGAGCAACACTCTCTTTCCTGCTGGGATTAGAAACAGACTTAGCAGCTCAGGTGGGTTAACTGTGTCCTTAAACCTATCTAAAAGCATTTGGTTTAATCTTAATTGAACACTTTAGGAGCTTAAAGCTGAATTCATTGGATGTTCATTCTCTTGGGCCTCTTCCAGCTTGGGACATGATACAATTGAATTACAAAAAATGTGAGCAAATTCCTGTACATCCACCTGTCATTCAGAGAAGTTTTTTAAATTGCAGAGAACTGACCAAAAGCTGAAAACATCTGAGTAAAATGTAATTAATTATAGCACTTGTTCTTTTTGTTTTTTTAATGCAGGAAGTAACTGTAGTTCAGGAAGCGAAGGGGAGCCCACGGCGCTGCACGCTGGGATCTGTGTGAGGCAGCAGTCTGTGTCCACCAAAGATGCTCTCATTGCTGGGGAAGCCTTGTCTCTCTTAGTAACCTGCCTTCAGCTACGTAGTCAGCAGCTAGGTATGGAAAAAAATTGGATTATTTACTATTTGGAGTATAAGCCAGGTGGGAGGAGGCTTTTGGATACAGTCAAGTGAAAAAAAAAAAAAAAATAAAGGAAGCTTGTAGCTTTGTTAGCTGAGATAGCTAAAGCTAAAACCACAACATTTCATTAAAAATTGCAGGGATGTTTTTTTTCCAGGACTGAAGTAAGGCATGTAGCGCTGTGCCTTAGTGAAATGTTTTGGGAAGGCTGACTTACTGCTAGGATATAAATATTTGCATTGCCTTTGAAGTGTGTGATTCTGGAAGTGCTGCTGTTTGCATAGCTCCTGTTTAGTACTTGAGTCTTTGTGTACAGGAAGTGTAAACACTGGTGGTGCAGGAAGGCAAGGAAAATGCTGTTATATTTTGGTGACAGCCTCTGGTGAGGGAAGGAGGTCAGGAAATAGCTTTTACTGCTTTTTTGTGTGGATGTGGGGATGTCCTCTAGGTCCTGTAGTGTTTTAATGCAAGTCTGTAACTGACTTATTTTAAAATATTATTTTTAATAAAATAGCCTGGTACTTTCCTGTTCCAGGGTCTTTTTACAATTTGCCTTGCGTTGCTGATTTTATCATTGATATTCTGCTTGGATCACCAAGTGCTGAGGTGAGGGTCTTCCTCTGAAAACTTTCTAAATGTTCCTTCTGAAATGTGTGTGTTTTGATAATTTCATGTGGTCTGAACATAAAATTGTTTATTGCAAATATTCCCACAGTTTAATATTTAAATAAATAACCTCAGTATAATTGTTAGTAATTCCAGAATCTGGTTGATTGAAAATGCTGTTTAAATAGTATTACATTTTCCAGGCTTGTTTCATCCATGAGGTGCACAGGACTGTGCTGTGACTAGTCTAAAGAAAATAGTGTCATTTTGGTGACACAAATTCTGTAAAACTAGTACTTTAGGGAAAGTTTCAAGTAACTTTGATTTGGGTAAAATTTAATGGATTCTTCTGAACTTTTGAAAATTTATTCCAAGTGTTGGAACCCTCCTAAAATTCATTCTTTCTGATTTAAGATTATCCTGGATATTCTAAAATCTAGAGATTTTTATGCTTACTTCACTTCATTATGTGTCATATATTTTGCATGAAGCCATCTCATCTTTTCCCTTTATCTGTATTTATAATTTGTGTTCACCAGAGATTTTCACTGATGGATGAACAGAGTTAAATTTCTAGAAACCGTGGCTGGTGGGTGCAGAGCTGATAGCCTGGCTTGCACCATTGCAGTGTCCATTTCTTCTGTTAGATTTCTAACACAGCAGAAGTTGGGGGGATTTTTGCAACCTTCCAGTAACTGCTGGTGTTTGACGACGATGCTGTTTCAGATTCGTCGCGTTGCCTGCGACCAGCTGTACACCCTTAGCCAGACGGACACATCAGCTCACCCAGATGTGCAAAAGCCAAACCAGTTCCTCCTGAGTGTCGTTCTTGGGGCTCAGCTGCCTCTTTGGTCACCAACCAGCATCATGAGAGGAATCAACCAGAGGTAAGTCGCGTGTGCGTTCTTTGAGGAAGCAAATCTGACACGTTTTGAAATGAGCAGCACTGTGCAAGCTCTGAGGAAAAAGGGATTTGCACTTGGCAAGTGTTGGAAGTAGACATCCTGCAATTTCTAGAGGAGTAACTGAGAAGTTAAAGCATGTTGTTGTTTTATTGTCAACTGATAACTAACTAGAATTGCTGTGAGACGAGGGAAGAAATCAGGATTAAGTATGATTCCTAACATTCGGAAGTAGCTGTTGGGAAGGAATTTTTTTTAAAGCTACACACCTAGATAGTTATGCTGCTGTGGATTAGATGGACAGAGCACACAGGCCTTAAAGACAACTGCTTAGAGAAAAATTTGATTTTAAGTATACCTGTCTTCTGTTTATACCTGTTTCAGACTTCTGTCCCAGTGTACAGAATATTTTGACCTGAGATGTCAATTACTGGATGACCTGACATGTAAGTATGTGCAGACACCTGATACAATCATTCTGATGGCAGCTTCCAAGCTCAGAAAGATGTAGAATTGCCTTCACAGAGGAATTACTACACCTTGAACTCAGGGTGACCTGCCAGTGTGCTGACTGTCCTGTGCTAGTGCCTGGCATGGTCTGTTCTTGGCACTGGGTAGCTGCAAGGCAGCTCATTCCTTCTGGAAAGTGAACTGAGTTCCTTGGTGGAAGGGATTTACTTGGTTCACGTGGGGGCCAAACTAGACCATTCCCAAATTGTTCGAAATTCTTTGTATTTATATTCTGTATTTCCAAAGCTGCTACTTTTCCTGTGTTCCCTTTTTCTTTCTTGCAGCATCAGAAATGGAGCAGCTGAAGATCAGCCCAGCTGCCATGTTAGAAGATGAGATCACCTGGCTGGACAATTTTGAGCCCAACCGCACGGCCGAGTGCGAGACCAGTGAGGCCGATAACATCCTGTTAGCAGGACACCTGAGGCTCATCAAGACTCTCCTTTCACTTTGTGGGGCAGAAAAGGAAATGGTTGGTAAGTATTGCTCTTTAAATTGACTAGACTGGTGTGAATTCTGCATTAACACATGCCTGGACAGCACACGTGAAGACATCAGTAGAAGTGATACAGAGCTAGAAGGACTGATTTTGGTAGAACCTTGAATATTTAATAAAACATTTGTTGACATGGTTGGTATATTGATATGTTGATGTATATGAAGTGATTTTGTTGTTTTGGAACATCTTTTGGCATTTGCAGTGATAATGTAAGTTATGACTCTGTTTAACAGTAGATGTGGATTGCTGTGTTTCAGGTTCATCTTTGATTAAGCCATTGTTGGATGATTTCCTCTTCCGAGCATCCAGGATTATTCTGAACAGCCATTCCCCAGCAGGCAGTGCTGCAATCAGTCAGCAAGACTTCCACCCAAAGTAAAAATTCTTTTTTTATTTATGTTGAGTTTTGTCTTGAATGTCATGAATGCAAATGTCAGTATTAAATCCTACAGACAGTAGGATTTAATACCGATGGTGTGGAGCATTTCTCCAGTTTTTTACACTTCCTACATAAATGCCCAAATAGCATTTTAGAAGTTTTTGTGTGACTCAATATCCTTGCATTTCTGTACTTCAAAGCCTGTGCTTTGTTAAATCAATGATGATCTTCAGGCACAACTGAGTGCTGATTTCACGAGTCCAAAGAATATTCCTTTAGCTCGTTACTGCTTGGGAAGTTGGCTAAATTGGAACATGAGCAGGAAATTAACTTCCCAATCTCCTTGTAAAACAGAATTTCAAAACTTCCACTGCTTTCTTTTTCCTTTTCCCTTACACACTTTGTAAAAAAAAACCACCAAGCAAGTGTCCTTGCAACTGAGGAAGCTGATAGAGCCCAGAAGAGATCAGCTGGAGAAAAAAGAGAAAAAGGGCTTTCTCCTTCCTGTCAGAGCTGTTATGGCCATACAGTATCTGAAGGGGTGGGTGTAAATTAGCTCATGTGGAGTTCTGAGCTGCTGGATTGTTTGTGTTGCGCAGAGTAGTTGGTGTTAGGTCAGGCATATCCTTACTGCCTTTCCACAAACCCAAAAGAAGGTTCCAGTGGAGCATTTACCAACCCCTGATATGAATGGGACTCGTACACCTTAGTGTTTTGCTCCAGCTTTGCTCCACTGCAGTTCATCCCGAGCATGCTCTTTGGTTTGCCTGAAGTAAATAAAGCCTTTTCTTTGGCCTTCAGAAGAAAGGGCTGCTGTGTTGAATGATCACTGAAAAGAGCTGAGTGGGAGTGTTTTGTGCTGGTCTAGCTCAGGTCTAAGCTCATCTCTTGAAGCAAGGATGTTGTCTGGTCTAGCTCTTCCCAAGCTTCCCTCCCTGTAAATAAGTCATTTTGTCTCCATCAATGCTTCGTGATGGAGAGGATCTGTCTATTTGTCCTCAGACATGCAACCAATTCTGTCTTCTTTTAGAGCACCTCGTTTTCCTTGCTAGTGAATATTAGCAAGTGTATCCATGTCAGTAAAGGAGGCTTGCTTAAAGGAGTGTTCCTCATGCCAGCCTTCTCATTAGATTCTTCCCCATTCTCCTGTCCCAAGAAAGAAGAAAAAATAGCACTCTGCAATCCCTCAGGAGTGTTTTATCACTGAAATGTTCTTTAGAATCTTAGTTGTTGCTTGTTCTGATTAATACAGCTTTCTGGAATTAGAAATAATTGAGTCATCTAGCCAGTAGTTCTCACATGTGGTTTTCTTTCCAGGTGCAGTACAGCAGACAGCAGATTAGCTGCTTATGAAGTGCTGGTAATGCTGGCTGATAGCTCACCCTCCAATCTCCAGCTTATTACAAAGGAGCTGCTTTCTATGCACCACCAGTGTGACCCTGCACTCACCAAGGAGTTTGATGTAAGCAAGAAGCCTTTTTTTATTTGTGTTAGCATGGTTTGGAGTGCTGTGCATGGTTTACTTCGTTGCTCCATTCATGAAATTTCCATGGTCTTCAATTTGAAATGACACAAAGCAGCTAAGGGTAAATGCAGATCCATTTGATCTTCCTCAGAAGCAGATACTCCAGTGTGTCTTTGTCTGCTGTTATCTGAATAAGAAAGAAGTATTTCCTAAATATCACAAATTTTATTTATTATTGCATTTTAGGCCATTTTCAACAGTGTTGTGCAATGTGTTAAATATTTAAATGACCACATACAGTGGTCTTGCAGTTTTTCAGGATTTATATTCCTGGTTCTCCATTAAATTGTTCTTAACAGCTCATATACAAGGGGGAGTGGTTTTAAACTGAAAGAGAGTAGGTTTAGGTTTTATATTAGGAAGAAATTCTAACCTGTAAGGGTGCTGAGGCTCTGGCACAGGGTGCCCAGAGAAGCTGTGCCTGCTCCATCCCTGGAAGTGTCCAAGGCCAGGTTGGGGCTTGGAGCAACCTGGGATAGTGGAAGTGTCCCTGTCCATGGCAGGGCGTGGAACTGGATTAAGGCCTCTTCCAGCTCTAACCATTCTGTGATTCTACAATATAAAGGTGGTTATAAAAGCTATAGAATGTTGCTGGAGTCTCATGTTTTTTGTAAGTTACTGGGACAAAAAATATGTTTGTCATTCTAGTATCTTCCACCAGTGGACAGTCGCTCCATTTCTGGATTTGTGGGACTGAAGAATGGTGGTGCTACTTGTTACATGAATGCTGTTTTCCAGCAGCTGTATATGCAGCCTGGTCTCCCAGAGGTAATTAGTCCAGCATCCAATAAAGTCTTCTTTTTGGAATTACTTTCACTTGAACCACTTCATCTTAACAGCATTTGTAAATAAATTGTTCTAAAAAAAAAAAATCAACTGTGTATGTATAAATATGCCCAATAAATGTATAAATTTAAAGTTGTAGTGCTGTGTGCCATGACAGCTTACAGTAATAATGTTTCCAAAAACTACTTTAATAAGGTTATTTGTTTCCTTGCAGGCCTTGCTTTCCATTGATGATGATACAGACAATCCTGATGACAATGTGTTCTATCAAGTTCAATCTCTTTTTGGTCATTTGATGGAAAGCAAGCTACAATATTATGTACCTGAAAACTTTTGGAAGGTATTGCATCTTCTTGTTAAGAATCTATAGCTTTTCTACTTAAAAAGTAATCATTTATTCAACCTTTTCTCTTTGCAGAATTTATAGAGATAAAGTAAGTTCTAATTCAAAAAATCAAACCATGTTAAAATAACAAATTTATACAAAAAATTACTTTTCTTAGTGATACATGTATGGAACAACCACTTTTTAACATATATTTATATTTTATATAGATTTTCAAGATGTGGAATAAGGAACTTTATGTTAGAGAGCAACAGGATGCTTATGAGTTCTTCACCAGTCTTATAGATCAAATGGATGAGTACCTCAAGGTAAAAACGTCAGTAATTTCTTTTCTGGTTCATATGCATATCCTTGGTACCTTTTTTCTTTTTTTGCTTTGATCTTTAAAAAAGGCGGCAGAGAGCCATTTGGCTTATTTTATAATCTGCACAGTGTTCAGAAGTTTAAAATTCCTACTGATTTCTTGGTCTTCCACCCTGCAATATACTCAACTGATGTTTGACGTTACATCTCCAACAGAAAATAGGAAGACACCAAATATTTAAGAATACTTTTCAAGGAATCTTCTCTGATCAGAAGATCTGCAAGGACTGTCCTCACAGGTAATGTCACATTTAGTGCATCAGTTACCAAGTTTTGCTCCCATAATTATTAATATGTAGGTCAAAGTAGCACTGGAAAGTAGAGAAATGCCCCTGTGAGCATCACAGCTGTGATAGCTGTGGGGCAAATGCAATATTTTTTCCTCAGCATGTTCTTGTCCCTGCCAGTTGGGTAAGTCCTGATCTGTTCTTCTCCTTGAATTTAGGTATGAGCGTGAGGAAGCCTTCATGGCTCTCAACCTTGGTGTGACCTCATGTCAAAGCCTGGAAATATCACTGGATCAGTTTGTTAGAGGAGAGGTTCTGGAAGGAAGCAATGCATACTACTGTGAAAAGTGCAAAGAAAAGGTATTGGTTCTTAATTTTTGTGAAAGAAGATTCTTGTGCAGTTTGATGTTTCTTAATGGAAACAATCAAGACAGAACAGGCTCCTCTAGGTGGGTTTGGGGCACCGCCAAGTCCTTAGAGTTTTAAGCGTTTGTGCTCGTAGTTCTCAGGCGGATGCTTGAGTAGGGGGTGAAGCATCAAGACTTGATGGTCTTGGAAACCATGCTTAGATGCTGCTCACTCTTGCTACATTGAAGACAAAAGGTTCAGTGCCTGTAGCTCACGTTTAAACTAAAAATTTAAAGGGATGGCAGGATGGTAAAGTATTGTGTGACATATTGAGATGTACCCCAGTCATCCTATGGACACCCTGCTTCCCGTGGCTGGATTTTCATTGTGAATCTCTGGAAGGATGCTGCAGATTGCCTGGGGTATCAGATAGAGGTGATATTCTTGTTTCTTTTCAAGAGAACTACAGTGAAGCGCACCTGCATTAAGGTCTTACCAAGCCTGCTGGTGATTCACCTGATGAGATTTGGCTTTGACTGGGAGAGCGGCCGTTCTATTAAATACGATGAACAAATAAGGGTAAGAAAACTTTCCTTTATGGTGCCTTCCCCAACTACTTTGTGCAGTGGACTCTTGTTCTTCCTATTCATTTTTGCTTCTTTTCCCCATGTTTTGATAGAAAGGTTTTAAGTATGTGATACACTTACAACATGGTGGTGCTACAGAAAATAAGTTATTTTCCTTAGAGCTTTCCTTGTTTGCAACGTTCTCAGGATCCTTTCAGAAAGGAAGGCAAAAAGCCTCCTTAAAGAGAGTTTTTTATTTAACTTCTGTGTAAGAAGCATAAGAAGTTGAAGTTCCATGTTTTCCTTCGTTGTTCCCAATGTGGGAAGTATCAATACAACTCTCATAAAATTACACAAAGCGTGTACACGCTGCAATGTCTTGATTAATCCGAAATATCTCTTCAAACAGTTTCCCTGGATGCTGAACATGGAGCCTTACACCGTGTCGGGGATGGCTCGTCAGGATTCATCCTCAGAAGTGGGGGAAAACGGCAGGAACACAGAGCAGGGAGGAGGAGGCTCTCCAAGGAAGAAAGTTGCCCCTACAGAGAACTACGAGCTCGTTGGTGTGATCGTCCACAGCGGCCAGGCTCATGCAGGGCACTACTACTCCTTCATCAAGGACAGGAGGTAACGGGCAAGAAGGTTCATGTGAGAGGTTTGAGAGCTGTCTAAAGACTTCTTGTTCTGGAAAGGTGCATGGAGCCATTCAGAGCTCTGCAGGAACCACTCTTCCTTTTCTCAACACCTATCATGAGGCAGTGACACAGGGATATGGGACATCGTAGAATAAAATTCTCATTAATTCTTATGTACCTTGTATTGCAGTCTGAGGGCTTCCTGTGACACTGAGTTGAAGGTGATGTGTTTCTCATAGTGTTAATCAAGGTTATTTTTTTAAATACAACTTTGACATCAGTTCAACTAAGCTTTCTTCTTACTGTCAAACCAAATGTGAGTTCAGGCTTGTGACTTCTAGGGTATTCAGGGTGGTTTTGTTTTTTTACTGAGACAAGCAACTAACTTTATTTCTGTTGTGTTTCTGTTCTGTTTTGATCACAGAGGATGCGGAAAAGGAAAGTGGTATAAATTTAATGATACCGTTGTCGAAGAATTTGATTTGACTGATGAAACCCTGGAATATGAATGTTTTGGTGGAGAGTATAGACCTAAAGTCTACGATCAATGTAAGCAGGAGTACAGACTGATTTGCAGTAACTTCATATTTCATACTGATTTCAGTAACAGTAGAGCTTAGTCCATTATAGGTACTTTGAGGTACTGGGGCTAATAACCCTTCTGAAGCATATTTTCCCTAAAGCCTTCCCTTTAATGAAGGACATAACACCTAACATTCATTGAACCATATTCACTGTTATCCAGCACTTTGTAGACTTAATAGCAGAGATTGAAAAGCAAAATGGCACCTTGTTAAAATAGTTTAAAAAAAAACTCAACCAAATACAAAACAGCCCTTATTTTAGGCTAGTGAGAATGACTTCATAGAACACGGTGTGGCATCATACTGGTGAACTTTTCAATGCTTTAAGGAAGGTATTGTTGAACTTTTCAATGCTTTAAGGAATTTATTCCAAGTGCATTTCCAGTATTCACCTGTTTCATAATTCAGACAGTTTTAATCACTGACACAGACTGATGTTTTGATCTGACAAATTCGTACTGCTGCAGTTTCCATTATTCGTACAAGTTTTGCTTCCGTGTAGGAATGGGAAAGGTGCTGAACATTCAAGGGCCTTCATGGCCTGCCTTTTTCCCCCACAGCAAATCCCTACCCCGATGTGCGCCGGCGCTACTGGAACGCCTACATGCTGTTCTACCAGAGAGTGTCCGAGCAGAACTCCCCTGTCCTACCAAAGAAGAGCCGAGTGAGCGTCGTGCGTCAGGAAGCTGAGGACCTCTCCTTGTAAGTTCCTCTTGTATCCATAAAAGTTTCTCTCATATCGATATCTAGACCTCTCTCCACAACTGAGAATTCCTGTCCAGCAAAGCAATATATTGACCCTTCTGTTGTTTCGGGTTGGTTTTTAAGCTGCTTGTTTGCTACTGCTCTTGCAGCAAGTTCAGGGTGACTGACAGCCTCAAGAAACATTCAGGCTGTCATCAAATTTGCCTTAAGATCCCTCTGGCGGCACTGGTGTTTTGTGGATGCTGAAATGCTGTTAGCAGGGAAATTTTCTCTTCTTGCATTCATTCTGTGAGAACTTTTCCTTTGCTGTGTAAGCTATGTAAACAATAGATAGGGTTTTTGTAAACCTAAAAAAACATTCATATCTGGTATCTTCTGACCTTATGTACATTATATTAGGAAAAAACATTTCTAAGTGGGTGTCTGAGACTTTGAGCTAGGAGAAGTGTGAACACTGTTCAATTGCTTTATGGAACTAGAATATATAAATGGTATTGTAAATTTAATAAATAATTCATTCCTCGCTCTGGACTCCTGCCTCGCTGCATCTCTGAACCGCTGCTTGGAAGCCCACAGTGTTTTATACCTAAACCGTAGATTTGTTGTAGGATTTCATTATTCACCTTCAGCTTGTTTGTATTTCAGATCTGCTCCCTCTTCACCAGAAATTTCACCCCAGTCATCCCCTCGGCCCCACAGGCCCAACAGTGACCGTCTCTCCATCTTGACTAAACTGGTTCGAAAAGGAGAAAAAAAGGGACTCTTTGTAGAGAAAATGCCCGTGCGGATCTATCAGGTAGAGCACCCTGAAAGTGGCAACTCAATTCTGCTCATGTAAAATTTGAGCCCAGAGTGAGAGAAACACAGTAACTCTTAAAGGTTACCTTGAAGTAATTCCCTTGTAGCAAAGCTAAAAAGCATTTCTGGATTCTGACATAAAGTTACTAACAAGCTACTTAGTGGTTACATTGTTTTAAGTTTCGCTGTACCTTCTCACAAAATTGGCCCATCAGTTCCTTGCTTTGAAGAAACTGCAGGCAGATGAATCAAACATGAGATGTGGCAGCAGGGAGAGACAACAGCAGAGAAGGTGCTTCATTTGGAGTACACTCGAGGAGTAATGGAGATGATGGCAAATTACAGTGATCCTCAGGTTCTTGAGTTCACAGGAATGTGGGAAGAGGAGGAGCAGTGAAGAGAGCCTGCATCACACATACACAGGGAGAATAAACCCTGCAGGCTGTGTCTGGCTGTTTTAGGGCATTAATAGTCACTCTGGGCATTCTTGTGCCTGGGATTGTGTTATTACAATGAACAGAACTTGGCTCAAATTTGTTGAGCGTCTTTCAGCAAAATCTCATTTGAAAAAAGAAGGGCTTGGTATTTAAATACCTCATTGTGGCTGCAGCTTGTAATTACACCAGGGCTCCTTGCTCTCTGCATCTAAATTTGTTAGGCAAGTCTTTCTGGTTTGAGGGGTGTTCTCTTGGCTTTTTATTAAAAACAAGCAAAAAACAGAACTTATCTGGAATTTCTTCCTTTTCTCCCTTAATGGCCAAATGATTAAGTCCCTCATCTGTTGTTTTGTAATATCTTCAAAAGAAAATCACTGGTTTTATACCAAATCTTCTAAGTCTCCTGTATGTATTTTTCCCTCTGCTGAAGTAGTGATTCAGAAAGAAACAAAATAAGTTTGACACTGATTTTTAAACACTACACATTTACATAAAAGACGAAGTTTTAGTTAGAGAAGTGTATTTTGACAACATTTTCAATTTTTTTACCTTCTTTTACTTTTACAGATGGTTAGAGATGAAAACTTGAAATTTATGAAGAACAGAGATGTATACAGTAGTGACTACTTCAGTTTTGTTCTGTCATTAGCTTCTCTGAATGCTGTAAGTACCTGGATTTAAATCTTAGAGTGTTCAAAGTATGTTGGGTAAAAGGGCCACAAAAACTCTTTGTGTCACAACCAGGAAAACTGGAAGAGAAGAGTTGACATGATTTTGCTTCTCCAGACAAGCAATTCCTTGTCTCCAGTAATTTTTGATGCTGATAACATCTGTCTCAAAGCAAACTCCAGCCTCCTCTTCTAGCACTGGGTGAAACATCATTTTGCCCCAGTAAAATTTATTTAATAAACCATACCTTTTATAATGATGCAGACTGAGCTCTAGAGGGACAGAAATCCCTCTCCATATGGAAGGTCCAAAAGTTGGTGTTAATTACCTCAAAGTTGATAGAGTTTAATTGGTAATAGTTTCTTAATTAAGTTTTTCTAAATGGAGTCATTGGTAATAGTTTCTTAATTAAGATTTTCTAAATGGAGTCATAAATAAAGAGTATTTATTAAATTTTTGAAATCCACAGATCTAGTTGGCCTTACAGCAAATTTGCTCCTGTTTTAGCATATTTATTAAGTAGCACAGTCAGCACTGGAGACTGACTTAGCACAGAAAAATGCTGTGGTTTGTTTTTTCCAAGTGAAGCAAATAACTCGAATAGAACATGTTGATGTGTTTAAGAGACAGCATGTGTGCTGCAGGCATCCTTCTGCTCTGGAGTAAATTTGGTGTTTCTTTCAGACTAAGGTAAAGCATCCCTATTATCCATGCATGGCAAAGGTGAGCTTACAGCTGGCAGTCCAATTCCTCTTCCAAACCTATCTCCGAACCAAGAAGAAACTCAGGTAAGGCAAACGAGAAACATGGCTTCGTTTTTGGAGGTGTTTTTCCCTCCTGGATTACTGACAGTTGTCCCTGTTTCGTTGAAGGGCTGACACAGAAGAATGGATTGCCACCATAGATGCACTGCTCTCCAAAAGCATTGATGCTTGTCAGTGGCTGGTTGAGTATTTCGTTGGGCCAGAGGGCCGGGAGCTTGTAAAGTAAGTCCTGGTAATTCTGTCTGAGGTGTTTTGTGTCTCATGTGTGGATAAAGCTTCCTCATAACGTGGTCTGGCCTATACTGATGTATTCCCAAAGAGTTGACTGTGCACATTCTTTAAACAGGCACTTTAGCTAATCACTAGAGTTTTATTTGCAGTATTTTCTCTATGCAGCTTTCTGAGAATGCTGAAAATCAAATTAGATAGTGCAGTGTGCATGGAGGAAGATGCAGGTGTTGAATTCAATGAAGTGTTTGTGTAGTCAACCCTACGAATGTTGGCAAAGTGTTTGAGGTAAGGTGAGTTAAACACCTGACAAAGATCACAGGTCATCTGGAAAGATTTTCTTCTTGCCAAGCTAAGGATCAGCTAACAGGGGCTTTGAAAACAAATTATTGGAGATCTGACGTGCTGAAAGAAGTGTGTTAGTGTAAAGAAAATGTTATCTTTTAATTTGCATTGAAAAGCAGCATCCTATGAGAGCTTTTAGAGCTTTTTATTTTTATTTTTATTGGAATGACTAAATATATTCATAGGGATATTATAGGCCTTACTAGTGTCAAGCAGGAGTGCGTGAATGTAAGTTAAAGCTTACCCACAAAAGTACAATACAAAATGTATCTGGGCTATTAAAATAATAATTACTAGACCCACATTTAATCATAGCAGCTGTGTGTAAACGTTGATTCCAGTTCTCTTTGCAGCTTCACCTTTTGTCTTCCAGGACTTTCCTCCTGGAATGCAGCGTGAGGGAGGTGCGAGTTGCTGTGGCCACTATCCTTGAAAAAACCCTCGACAGTGCCTTGCTTTATCAGGAGAAGGTCAGTGAGTGTCACCTCCTCTCCAAACATCCCCTCGGTTGCCTCTCCCTGGTGGCTCTGTCTGTGGGCAGAGCTGTGTGAGCTGCTCCTGGTTGTAGCTCTTCATTTCCAGAACAGGTTAATGCTCATCTCTTCCTGCCCAGGAGGTGTTTGAAACACTTCGGGTTTTTAAGCAGTAGACAGCTCTTTACATTCAAAATCTTTTTTTTATTTCCACAGTTAAAAACTCTACATCAATTATTGGAGGTGCTACTTGCTCTACTGGATAAAGATGTACCTGAAAACTGTAAAAACTGTGCTCAGTACTTTTTGTTATTCAATAACTTTGTACAGAAGGTAAGAAACCATTGTTTTCTCATGGCTATTTAAATTTTAAAGGACAGTAATAAAGCAGCTGGTGATCCTTATTCATAGAAGGGTTAGCAGCACAGTGAAACTCAGAACTTTTATTAGGAGTAGTTGCGGTTGGTTTGTTTTGTTTTTTAAGTAAATGGCTTTCAATAGTGGATTAGGATAAAATCATACAAAAATATACCAGCACACTATACCAATGGAAACTGTCATTTCCAGAATCTGAATTTTGGTTTTCTATTTTGAGAGGGTGTATGGGGCTGTTCATTAAAAAAAAAAAAGGTATATCTATTAAAAAATCCAGCCTTCAGGATTTTTATTCCATGGGGAGCAGAATAACTGACCGGACTATTTCTATTTCTTTATTCTTTTTGCTTTTTTTTTTCTTGTAAGACATTTATTGTGCATCTGCTGATTCTGCTCTGGTGTATGTAATGTGCTGTGTAGAATGAGACAGCTCTTCACCAGTTTACCTTATGGATCCATACTGTGATACTGTGGGGAGTTTGGTGTGGAAAATGCAGATTTTAGCCTGTGCCTTTTGCTTCTGTTCTCTTGAGCACTGATCCTTCACCTGCACAGGAAAGTAACTTGGTTTTGTTGTCTCCACAGCAGGGAATAAGGGCTAGCAGCCTTCTCCTCAGACACTCTGCCCTGAGGCACATGGTCAACTTTCTCCTCGGCCCCAACCGGCAGAGCAATCAGGTACAGTTGTGTTGTGCTGTACTTTCTCCATCATCACGTTTTTTATGATGTTTAAATTATTAATAAATACTTTTCATGCGGTAGAATAGATAAATCCTTCGATTATTCTATAAACCTCATGCAAGTGTGAGCCCACCTGTGTGTAGTTAGCATGGAAATAACTGTTTTGGCAGAAGTGAGCATACTGTTTTTGATAATAACAAAATTTTTACCCACTCTAAAGTATTAGACCATGATGGTGGACTGTAAGAAAATTATTTTGGCTTAACAAAGTTGATTAAATAAACCAAAGTTAATTAAATCTGTCTTTGGCTCAAGCAGAACCGCAGGTGGAGTTCAGCACAGGCACGTGAGTTTGGATACCTTCACAACACTGTAGCACTACTTGTCTTGCACTCTGATGTCTCCTCACAAAGAAATGTTGGTAAGAATTGTGTTTTCTTCTTTTGGTGACTTGGCATTTCAGTTACATTGACTGGGAGTAACTTAATATTAGTGAGGAAAATACAGTATTTTTGAATTTAAGGCAGAAATGGTTACTACATGTTTGTTTACTTCTGATTTTGCTGTAAATGTATTGAAGGGCTGTGGCAAACAGTATTTGAAGGGGGCTGGAAATCTGGATACTGACATGTGCCATCTGCCCTTCCCTGTGTGCCTAAAAGGTCTTTCCTGATGTGAGTTGTTCAAGCTGTGTCATTGGATGAACAGGCTCACAGCCTCACAAGCTGTATTTTTCTTGTGCTGCCTTTTGCTGATCTAAAGGAGAGTATTTAGACTAAGATACTGAATAACAAATAATTAAGCACTCTCCTAGTTACTTCTTAGAAGAGGTAGAAGTATCCAAATAAAGACAATAAAGGAATAAGTTAAAATCTTCAGTTTCCTGAAGGAGGAATTTGAAGTCGTCTTTTAAAAGAATAACTTAATTTCTGTTTTGAGTTGAAAGCAGTCAAAAATGAGAAAGTAACAGGAGATTTATAAGCATTCTGGATATGATGAATGTGCAAGAGTGATTGGGAGTAAAACTAAAGCTCAAAGTACTGAGAGTCTGTGGGCATTTTGCTTTGACCTTCCTGCAGTTCTTTTGTCTGCTGCCACTAAAGTGACACTAGAGTGTGCAAGAGATTTGTTCCTTGGAGTGGTAGCACACAAGCTATAAACTAGTTGAGATGAGTGTCATGAGGGATTTCATGGTGCCAAATGAGCAGCAATGTCTCGAAGGTGTGTTAAAACAAACTAATCTATGAGTGGATTGTTTTTGTATTTGCTATTATAGCTCCTGGTCTCTTTAAGCAGCGTCCACCTCTCAGCATCACCGCCTCGGGGCCGCTCCTGGCACTCCATGAAGAAGTGGAAGCCTTGTTATTCCTATCTGAGGGAAAACCCTACTTAATGGAGGTATCTGTTCTAAATTCTGCCCTGCTTGAGCCTAAAAACTGGTCTGATGTATTCCTTTGGCATATCTTTTCATGAAAAACACTGAATATGCAAAAGCAGTGGTGTTGTGGTGAATGGACCAACCAGGGGGCCACAGAGCCCAGAAACAGAGGTTTGGTGGGCTGGTACCAAAGAGTAAAACCCCATTCTGTGAAGATGGCTTCTGCCTTTAAATTCCTAGTATTCCTGAGGGGTGGTTCTGTCTACAGTTGACAGACACTCCTTGTGTCCCCTAAGGGAAGGTGTCCTGGCCTGTCCCGCCTTCCTCCTCTTCCTATGGGTCCCTCTGGTGTCACCCTGCCCCCTTCCCTGTATCCCTTTAAAAAGCCCCTCAGTCTCTTATCTTGTCCTCTTCGTATCCGGTCCCCTTCGAGGGAGCTTCTACAATAAACCCTTGGAACACCGGCCGAAGGAGCCTCCTCTGCTCATTTGTTTCTGGCCACGCCTGGGCTATCCACAGGCCCCAGGCACGCTGGGCTCCGTGCCCTC
>VWPU01008555.1:54164-84489 GCA_013398955.1 Callaeas wilsoni
CCTTTGTGTTGGGCTGGGAGGCTGGCTAGCGAGGCACTGAGGTGCCACAGGGTGTTCTACCTTTGTGTGGGACACGCCTGGACCAAGCTGCGGCCCCCCCAGCCCGGCCAGCGTGCTGGTGAATTAATATACAGTGGCTATTTTGAGCCTGAACAAGAAGGCACCTTTAGTTTCTTGACCTCTTCATATTCTAGGTGTATCCCTAAGCTTTGGGGTCTGGTTTTATGCACAGTCTGGTTTTATGCACAGTTTGCAAGGGCCTGTGCAGCTTTTTACCACGTCAAATGCAGCTGCTAACTTGAGTTGATCTGACTTAACGGATGATGCTTGACCACCCCGCTGGAGGTGAGCATCAGGAGCTGAAGGAGTGCTGTGGGGGCAAGGGCTCAGCCTCCTGGGCCATGCAGGCACTGAGGAAAAGAGCTGCATCCCTCCTGGGAAGGACAAACATTGTGTTGGAGCCTTGCTTTCTCAGAGCCAGCTGTGTGCGGTGTGTGAAGGGCGTGCTCTGCCCGCAGGTGATGCACGCGCTGCGGGAGCTCACGGGGTCGCTGTCGGTGCTCATCGAGATGGTGGTGTACTGCTGCTTCTGCAACGAGCACTTCTCCTTCACTGTGCTGCACTTCATCAAGGTACACACGAAACCAGGACAGGCCTGTCCCGTAAGAGCTTCTCACAGGCTCTGGTCATCCCGTGTCTCGTGCGTTGTAACAGCACCGCAGAACAGTCAGTACGGTTTGTTGGGTTTGGAGGGGGTGTTGGGGTTTAGGTTTTCTTAGGCCTTTGCTGTTTAAATTAACAAATTTTCAAAAATCAGTAAAGCTGTCTTGAAATTCTCTACTTCATCAGTGTATTTTGCTATCTAAATACCATAAATAAATACTTTGTTTCTTACATGCAGACTCAACTGGAAACTGCTCCACCTCATGAACTGAAAAACATATTCCAGTTACTCCATGAGATCCTGGTAAGGTGAAGGGCAAAGACTTGTACAAGATAGATTTTGTATTCATGTGTAATGAGAAAAGTCAGGACTGCATTGGTAATTTCAACATCCACACATATTTTAAGCCTTCAGTTTGAAGTTTTATTGCTTCCTAAATGTCTGTCTGGATAATCCAGTGACACACGAAACTTCACAGTCCTGTTTTGCATGGTGGAGTGGTTAAAACCATTCCATAGAACAGATACAGCATCATGCACAGCTTACCTAAGTTGATATTTTTCTTTCCTGACAGGTTATTGAAGACCCATTACAAGTGGAGCGCATCAAATTTGCCTTTGAAACTGAAAATGGATTAATAGGCAAGTAAGCCAGTGGGTGAACACTCCTGTCTCCTACTGACCTTGGTGGGGGTGGTTCACACCGTTTCCTGGTTCCTAATCCTACTAAACTGTTCTGCTTCTCAGGGAAAAGAACTCGACACGTTTGATTTAGCAACTGCCACTCCAGGAAGTGCTCTAAGAAAATCCAAAATAGGCATTGGAATATTACAGTGACAGCAAACTGGAAAGGAAATGGACTGGGAAAGAGAGCTAACTTATTTAAATAAAGGGCAGATCAGGGTGTACGTGAAATGAGGAGGAATAAAAGTACCTTTGATTACCATGACAGAGGAACTGTAGGAATCCTGCAACCTTAATTTTTATTTCCTGCATAGCTCAAGAAATTGTCAATCTTTTTGTTTTGTCAGCATCCTAATTACCATGAAAAGAAATTGGTTCAGCACAGCAGGATGCTTGTCCTGCTAACTGCAGTAGAGCCTCACGGTGGGACAGGTGGCTCCCACCTGTTGCTGCTCACACAAAGTGTTGTCTCTCCATTTGATACAAAACTTTACTGAAGTGAAGTTACTAAAGCATTCAAAAAGCAACAGAAAAGTCCCAGAAGTAATGAGAGCTTATTTCATGTGCATCAGGAGAAGAGGCTTTTGTGTGTAAATGAAATGTGGGGTAACACAGAGAGCACCTCTGATGGGGTAGGGCAGCTTGAGGAGCTCTTTCATGGCTGTTTGGGTGAGGAGCTGCTTCAGATTGTGGCTTTCACCTTTAGTTATTTTGGATTCTGTTTTAGTGAGAAGGAATATTTAGCTTTGTTCTTTATTCCTCTTGTCAGTGCCCCCCTGTTTAGTAGTTTCCATGTATGACTGATGGAAGAGAAGGAAATATGCAGCAGTGTAAGAGAATAGCTAAGTGATTATTTTAATTTCTGGATAAATTGGTCCCAGTTGGACCAATTCTATCCTGTAACTTGGGCAATACGTGACTTTTTTCCTCTGCAGAGGAGAAGTGCAAGTGTTCAATTGGATTTTTATGCTGAAGGATTTGAGAACTGCCCTGAGGTTTGGGAGTGAAAGTTGTGGTTTTACCTTGAAGTTTCCTCACAACAGCATTGAACAGCATCCCTCACATTGACTAGTTTTAATCCAGGAAAGGGAAATCAGCAAATAATAGGTTTTGGTGGTCCTTAATAGGATGTTTGTGCATAATTTGCAGTACAGCAGTGCTGTAATTTTAATCATCTGCTCTGCTTCAACACTATTAATACGGGCAATTTGCAGTTCCCAAACAATTTTTGCCAGCTTTGGAGGTTTCACTACAGTGTTCTTTGCTGACTGCTATGGACAGAGCAACTTCTGAGTAGCAAATCTGATTGTGGCAGCTCCGTGGAAATCTTTGTGCTTCTCCTCAGTCAAAGAATTTTGTTAAGAGGTGGGAATTCACAGTATAGAAAACTTCCTGGTAGGAATGGCCTGGGGTTTTGCCCAAGTCTCCCATGGAACAGTTTTCATGGCTGTTGAGTTCTGCTATGCTTGTTTATGTGAAGAAGCTTTAAACATTCCTCTGGCTTTGCAAACTTTGATCCAGGTAGAAGCTGGTGATCTGGTTCATTTATGGGGGTTTCAGACAATTTTTTTTTTCCTTCAGACAAATGTAACCATAGTGATTATCTAACATAGAATGGATTATAGGGGAAGAATAACTGCATTAGGGCTGTTTAAAATTCAGGTACTGCATTTGAAAGATCAAAGTGAAAATGCAGCAGTTCTATTTTTAATCCAGTAGAGTTGTGGAAGTACTCAAGACTGCCAGCACTTACAGCAGTGTGTTTAACACAAATTCTCATGCAAACATCTGTAGAAACAAAATCTATTCCCTAACTTGAAATTTTAGCTTCATCTTTATGTTTGCAGACTGGCTGGTACATGGAAATTTGGGTTGTGGTTTCTAATCCATGTGTTTCTCCCCACAGCCTTGATGCACCACAGCAACCACGTGGACAGCAGCCGTTGCTACCAGTGCGTCAAGTTCCTTGTGACTTTGGCTCAGAAGTGAGTAATGAAGGTTTCAGAGTTTAACCTCATGCCTGCCTTAGGCCCCTGTGTGACTGCTGTAAAACCTACTACTCCTAATTTTGATCAGTTTTATCCTGTATTACTGGTGCTCAAAGGTCTTCGTAGTACATGTGCCAGTATGAAGTGAAATCTTTACTGGTGGGTACCTGAAGGGATTTCTCAGGTACCAAAACATGATTGCTTTTTATAAAGGAAAAGGTCATTCTGCAGAGCAGGAGTCTGACATTAACACCAGATAAACACAGAGAAACTGTTTCAGGTTTTTTAAATGTTATGATTCCTAAATTCTCTTTGTTTAGAACTTGGCATATGTCCCAATAAAGCATAATTCTGAAATCTGTGAACCTGTGGGGTAGCCTGCTTTGAGTAAATTTTACTAGGCATTATTGCTCTTGCTAATTCAATTAACAACAGGGCTGTAGAGTTTAAGTCAGTTTGCAGTGCACACAGAGGGCAGCAGTGCAGAGACAGAGGAGTCTTTGTCATTTTTTTCATGTTGACCAGAATGCCTTGTTCCTGACTAATGAATATACTTTCAATTCCCAAGGTGCCCTACTGCAAAAGATTACTTCAAGGAGAATTCCCACCACTGGAGTTGGGCTGTGCAGTGGCTACAGAAAAAGGTAATTTGGCTGTAGCAGGGAAATTGTCACTTGTTTGCAACAACAATCATGGATGGATAATCTCCATCCTCTGCATGGCTCTCTGAGATGGCTCTAAAGACAAAATACGAGCTACTTCATTTTTCACAAGGACAACTTGGATGCAGCTAAATCTGATGCAATGCCAGAACTTCAGTAGCCCCCCACGTGTTTCAGGCATAGATGCATTTACAGTGAATAAAACCAAGTGTGAATGGTTGCAGTGATTATTCTTCGCTATGTGGGAAGCTTTCAGTGCCACTGTATTCGTGTTAGAAGGCTTCAGTTTTTTAAAAAGGCACTTTTCCATTGCCTGTGTGTTGATGGAGGAGAATGTTGAAATGATTGAATTCCTTACAGAATCATCACAGCTTTGTACAAAAGACAGCTGTTGACTGATCCAGCTTTTCCTCCCACACGTGTAGTGTTTGTTCTTCTCTCTAAGCTGAACATAGTTTGGCCAACACATCTCTCATAAATATCCAAGGACACTTTGGAAACTTAGAGCTCAGCAGAAGTTGGTTACTGGTTTTCTGCTGAGGGACAATAACCTTTGTGGCTGCATTTTAAATGTCTGTGCCCCAGATCTCCAGCTCATTGCCAGAGGATTCAGGAAGCTTGTTCCAGTCTTAGTTCACCCACCATCACAAGTGGTTGAGGCTTTACACAAGTACAAACCAAATGGCAAATTCATGGCTTTCTTGGCTTTTTATGCAGATGTCTGAACATTACTGGGCTCCTCAGAGTAATGTATCCAATGAAACATCCACTGCAAAAACCTTCCAGCGGACTATTTCAGCACAGGTATGTGTCAGTCCTGCCAGAGGATGTTAAACTTGTTTATTCTTTCCTTGGAAGCACCTTTGCATTTGGCAACTTTAGTCACCATCCCTGGAAGTGTTAAAAAAAACATGTGGAATACAGGTCATGAGGCCATGGTTTAGTGGTGAACGTGGTGGTGGTGCTGGGTTGGCTGTTGGACTTGATGATCTTGAAAGGTCTTTTCCAACCTTAATGATTCTGTGATCTTTCAGTGCACTTAAGACTGGTTTTCCTTTAGAAGCTCAGACCCTGTGCTTGTTCCTGAAAAAACTAACCCTTAACTGATATTAATGAATACTCACAATTACCTGTGGTGACTCAGCTGTCTCACTACAGCAGCTATTATTGTTTTAAAACAATGATAATAAAACAATCAAAATTTTTACAAATAATAATTGTGAAATGAAGGGATCACCATGGCCCCTGACACTCTCTTGGGGTGTTTCCAACTCAGGACACTCTGGCCTATGCGACGGCCCTGCTGAACGAGAAGGATCAGTCTGGAAGCAGCAATGGGTCGGAAAGCAGCCCTGCCAACGAGAACGGAGAGAGGCACCTGCAGCAGGTACAAAAAGGGCAGATTTACCCTCTGCTCTGAGGCTTTGTGGGGCAGCTGGTCCCTGGGGCTCGGGTCAGAACCATGGCTTGACCACACACACGACAACCGTGCATGTTACAAAAGTAACTGTGTCCTTCTCTCCCTGTCCCTTGTGTGTTTGAAAGGGCTCAGAGTCTCCTATGATGATTGGGGAGCCTAAAAGTGACCTTGATGATGTCGACCCTTAGAGGAGATCCCTGTGAACACAAGAACCAACTCAAACTTTCAATGCCTGGTACCTGCTGGAACTGGAGTCGTGTCGCTTGTGCCATTGGAAGTCTGGGGCAGCAGTGGCTTTACAGGACCAGAGGAGATGCTGGAGGAGGTTGTTTCCCTGAAAGATAAAAGCATTTTTTTAGCCACGAAGGCTTCAGATCAACAAATGCTCTAGAAAACTGCATCTTCACCTGCAGTAGCTTGTGACAGTCCAAAACACCGAAACCAAGTTTGTCAAGAAGATTTTATCAAATACACAAACGCTAGTGGTTGAATTTTTATGTGAACATTAAATGAGTGAATGTAAAACTGTTGCTTTTCTGTGATGCTGCAAAAAAAAAAAAAATTCTTTTGGTTTTTATACAGGAAAAAAAAAAAGAAACAGACTGCCCTTATGTATGGAGGGCAAATTTTTAATCTTTCTGATAATATTGAATAGGAATATTCAAATTTCTGTAAAGATGTGTGATGACTTACATTTCATTGTAAAATATTAGTTAAGGAATGGGTTTACATAAGGACTTCTGTATTTAATATGTCTCCCTGCTAATTTGTAAAGCTCTTGATGAGAAAGATCAGCAGGATTTCTCTGTAAGAAGAGTGATTCCTTACAGAATGATTTGGTAAAGAAGCTCTGGAATGAGTCATCTTTCCCAGCACCCTTCCAAAAACCCTTCAGACAACTGGGAAGGGCAGTAAAAGAAAAGCTTTGTTCTCTAGGTATGCAAGCATTTATTATTCAAGGATGTTGGTGAATTAAAAAAAAAAAAAAAAAGTTAATGATTAGTTTAAAAGAAAAAAGCACTTTAAGAAGGAATTCTGTTGCAGTTTTACTCATTAAATTTTTTTGACCTCTGGAGACATATTGAATAAAATGTAGTCTCAGCCATGGATCTGCAATCACTTGCTTATGCTTTGAAATTACTGAGAAAGTTGGTATTGGTTGTATATGATGAATAATTCCTTGAGTGAGCTGGGAACACTGTTGTGCAGATTTTAGAGCAATTTTAACATGGGGAAAGAAAGAATTTGGCTTTGTTTGTATTTTCACTTGACCAGGCAACGTTTAAAATATCACAGCTCTTTTAATTTGCTCACAAATAACTGGAAACCAGTTGGGATGATTTGAGCACAGTTTTGTTTTCTATGTCAAGTGCAGTTCAGTGATTTCTGGCTCTGGATTCAAGCTTCTTTTGTGCCAACTAACTTCATCTTTTGTACATTTTGTGTTTGTCACATTTTCTGCATTGCTTTTTGCCTTTATTTATGGATTCTGCCTTACTTTAAAAAAATTATGTAAACAAACATGCACAGAAACGGGGGACATCTTAAGGAGTGCCTGGGTACCTCCAGAACAGACAAATTTGCCAAGTTAAAGGCACAACCAGCCAAAAAGTGCCTTTTTTTGTTTCTTTTCACACGCTGCTGCCAAAACACGGAGCAGCAGACAGCTTTTCACTGTTGTGCACTAATATTGAAAGTAACCAGTCATTTCACTGTTGGAAGTAACCACGGGGTGTGATGTCAGCTGTACAGCTTTATAACTTATTGTGGGGTAGGAGAGCCGGCGTCACGGATTGCAGGGGCAGGGGGGCACCGTAGTGAATCTCTCACTTCCCTCTTCCAGACAGCGTCTTCATAGACACACGGCAGAGTTAGCATTTTATAAATGTTTCTGATGATGTGCTGGGACATTTTAAATGTGATGTTTTAAATTAATTTTGAATAAATCATTTCTTACGGCCACCCCCTTCCTTCCTTCCCCCGCCCCCAAATGCTTTGGTAATGGGTCATGAATCTTCCCAAGGAGTCAGTACACAGCGGTGATGGTGATGGGAGAAGCTGGTCACGTTCCTATGGGTTGGCACCACTTGTCACTTCAGGTTCCTGTTATTTCCTATGGAAACAACATCCTCGATAGCCGCAGGCCCAGGGAAGCTCTGGTGGGAATTGCATCAGGGTGGCTCATCACCACTGTCTACTTGAAACCAATACAAACTTTTTCACAGTTCTGCTCACGCTTGTACAAAGTCAGTGGTTATAATTTGCAATAAGATGATACTTGGTCACTTATTTTTGTTTCCAGCTGCTGTCATTTGAACCTGCTGAAGATTATTTTTTGGAAAATAGAGTTCAACAAAAAAAAAAGAAAAAAAAAAACAAACTAGTTTTTGTGTAAATTGTGATGCATTTATATGTTGTAATTTTTACTGCCAATCTTTTTGGATGAAAATGTTTTTATACAGCTTACAAAATGTTCAGTGAGGAGCAGCCACAGCCTGCCTGTGAGCACTCGGGGAGATACTGTCCGATTAACGCGTAGACATTTGGCACTGGAAAAATAGGCAGTCTTGATGAACAGTCTTGGGATTCCTGGTCAATGGAATAAAGTTATTCCTTTCACAGAAAACTAGTGTAATCTTTAGACTGTGCACACACTGCTATGCTCTTGTTGACCCTGTTATCCTGAGCCTCCTCGGGCCAGCCCTGGGGATGCTGAGCTCCTCGAGGGTGCCCTGATTGCCATTTTGGCTCCTGTCTGGAGTAAGTGGGAGCAGCCAAGCGGCCCTGGAGCTGCCCTCCTGTACATCCCTGTGCCACGGCATGTGCTGGGGCACTGTCACATCTGTATCTCTGTGCAGCTTCTGACCCCAGCAGAGTGAGTTACCCCGGCCACGCTCACGGTGGCGGATTAGAGCGGATTTTGTGTGTCAGATCCCAGATTTGTGGGCGAGCTGGGCGTGAATTCATTCTGCCTGCCACAGGGGCAAGGGGCAGAGAGGTCCACATGGAGCTGGTGTTCCCCTCTCACCTGGGAGCCAGGAGCTGCAGCAGAGCTGCCATCCCCACTCTGCCTTTGTTCCCTGCTCTGAGGACAAGGACTTTCCCTTTTCCAGCCCCTGCTCTGCACCAGTGGTCCTGGGAGCCTGGACTGGGCATTGCAAACTGCTGCCAGGACTGGGATCAGCGTCCCTGGGATCAGCCCTGCTCTCCTGAATGTGAGAGGCTTTTCTGCCTACCCACGTACAAGGCACAAAGCAAGGGCTAATCTTTTAATATTATTTCCTTCTACCAGGCTTATGAAGGCTTGAACTGAGCTGGAGAAGCTCTGTCTGGCTTATCAGGCGTGGAACACGATCACACCTTGTGCTGGATCCTCCCCTCTCGCAGGGAAGTCAGCAGAGCTGAAATCCTGATGTGTGTTTTGAGAGGTGACAGCCTAAGGAACCTGCTGAAAAATCACCCTCGGTGTCAGAGCTGTCCAGGAGCTCTCAGGCTGACATCCCTTCCTCTTTTCTGCCTCTTTGTGCAAAATTCAGGTTCCAGCTGAGGAAATTATGGGCTGTAATTATGTCCATGTTATATAATTACATGTTTAGATTAGGGTTGGGCTTTTGCCAGCTTTAGTTAACAAGTTAGAATTAGTTTCAACCTTTCAAAGTGGTGTTTTGTGCTGGGTTTGTCTTCCCTTCCAATTAAAGCCGGAGTAACAGAGCTGCAGGAGGCTTTTGGATGGGAAAAAACACCCAACCCAGCCAAGTCTGACAGGTTAACCTGGGGCTTGTGGTATCAAAATGCATTTTTTTTCATCTGTCCTCAGATAACACCACAAAAATTATATGTTGTAGTACCAGGAGGCTGCTAAACACAGAGAAAAGTGAGACCCAGCTTTGGTGGCTTCTGGTGCTTCTCAGCCTTTCCCTGCTGTTGGCATCTCTCTGAACCAAGCTTTGCCTCCTTCCTACGGCTCCAGCGCTTCCCAAGTGAAGGAACAACAGGAACACGAGTTCAAGGGCACATTCCCAGAGCTGGATGATGTTTGTTTCCATAACTGGAAGCTCTTGCCCTGCACCACTGTTGTTAAAACAAACTTCTGATCTTGCATTTGTGTGGACAACACAGTCCCAGAGCAGAGCCTAGCTGTGGGCAAGGGTGCCTGTGCTGTGTGTGCCAACTTCCAAAGGTGCCAGCTGTCATCCAGGAGCACCTTGGATCGCAGGCAGGGATCAGATCCCAGGTGGGGGCCCGTGGCTGCTCACCAACAAAGCAGAGCTCTTTGGGGGAGCAGAATCCCTGCTGGATGGGTCCCCCTTCCCTCTTCCAGACCAGTTTCCCAGGGAGTATCTATGAAGCTGGACAAGGGACCACAAGAGCGCTGGTCTATGAGTTTTATTCTAAAAAGACATTTACAAAATGTTTATTTATAAAACTCCAAATAAATATTTAAGGTACAAGTGTAAAAACTAAGGTGCTATGAAAGCTTTTTCTTTACTCTACTTTTTTAAAGGAATTACAGCCTCCCACACTTCTATGTGTCTTGGGAAGACCTGAAACTGTTAACACGTAACACCAGCAGATCATTAACTTTGACTTAACAACAAAAAAAGCACTAACAAAGCAGTAGCTGACTGTAGCAATGCAGATAAAAATCTAATTAACCAAGCAGACTGTTTAAATTACAGCCCTTACACTTGACTCAAAAGTAAAGAAGTCTCCTAGGAATACGATTAGGCAATTATAAAACTGCCCAAAAATGGCTAAACTAAGATTTTCCAGGTGCTAAGCAGCATTAGCTGACAACTAATGAGCAAGTAACCAGGAAAGGAAGGAGCAATCTTCACAATACTTTTTTCTTTAAAAAGATGATGGATTTGTCCTATGTTGGGTGAAACACCATGGCTTGTTCTGTCAAGATGTTTATAGGAAGACCCAGGGCATGGCAGGGAAAGGATTCTGGGATGATTCCAGTGATGGGACAGGGCTCCAGCTGCATGGAGGGTGCTTGGAGAGCTCTTGCAGAGCCGCCCTGGATGCTGGCCCTGGATCCCAGCCCCGCTGTGTGCGAGGGGGAGACAAGTTCATTCCTTCCCAGCATGGCAGCCCAAGTGTGGAGGTCATCACCAGTAGCAATTTGGAGCGTGGATCGTGCTGGAAGCCCTGGAAAGGCACGGAGCCAGGGACACACCGGTCCAGCAAAGCATCCATCCCTGCTGTGCCACAGGAACCACCTCCCTGGCTCAGCCCGTCCCTACTGCCGGCTCCGGCAGCAGATAGCGACAGCCACGGCCGAGCTGCTGCCGGGGACAGCGGCTGCCACACAGGAATTGTCCATGGCGTAGGCTCCCATGGAGCCAGGGCTCTGGGAAAGGGCGTTACAGCCTGTCAGCGTCCAGCCATCGTCACAGGACACTGTCACCTAACCGGGAGAGGTCATCGTCCATGGGTCAGCAAAGGGCCAGGGGCCTGCCTATCCCTGATGTCCCCGCAGTTCAGGGTGATGTGACTGGTGTCACCCAGCTAGGTGGGGTGTCCCATCACAGGCAGGGACACCAGTGAAGGCTGGGGTTGGGACAGCCACAATGGGCTGAAGCCCAAAACCCATCAGGGTGGCAGGGGGACACGCAGAGACAAGGACAACACCACGGCAGAGGAGCACACCCCATGCCTACCTTCTCCTCGGATTCCAGGGCCACATGCTCCTTCAGCCGGCACTCGAGGCTGGCAGCAGGGCAGCACAAGGCGTGTGCCATGGCCTCTGTCCTGCTGGCACAGCGGCTGGGCCCCCTCCCCAGCCCCACCATGGGCCTGCCACCGGCACCCAGCGCCACGGACAGGGAGTGGAAACTGCACCCTGCCCGGGGGAGAGGGGGTGTCGGCAAGGGGCAGCCATGGCAGCATCCCAGTGCACACACTGCTGCCAAGCATGTCCCAAGAGAGCCCTGAGCCTTCCCCCCTCCATGCACACAACACATGTACTCCTTCCCTGACCCCCCAGCACTCACGCCCACCCTTTTACACCCAGATCCCAGAGTTTTTCTGGAAGAAACTCCCTTGTCCATCAGGCTCAGAGGTCTGTAATCTGGTGTGTTGGGTGTTACCAGTCAGCACATGGTCCCATGAGGAGCACTCAGCCCCCTCGGCCGCCCGGGAGCTGGCGTTGATCCGGCACTCGGCCCTGGGCCACATGCAGCACCTGGCGATGGCATAAACCCCCTGGCCATGGACAGCGTTGTGGGCCACGCACTCCTTCTGCCCATCGTTGTCCTGTGGATGGGGCAGCACAGCGTCACCGGGGGGCTCGAGGGGCTGGGAACACCCCTCCGAGGCCAGCGGGCACTCCAGGGGCAGCACTTCTGCCTCCGCACTCTCGGCTCACCTCCATGTGCTCCCCCAGCCTGCTGCCACTGCGGGAGAAGCTGGAGCAGCTGAGCATCTCCTCGGTGCTGGCGCAGTGAGCCACCGCCGTGGCGTGCCGGGCGAGCCCCGAGAGCGCCGACCACACTGAGCGGCAGAGCAGCTGCTCCTCTGCAACGGGGCCGGGGCGTCAGCAGTGGGGGGACACCCACAGTGACACCCACAGTGTCACCCAGCGCCCAAGGCACCGACCAGGCTCCATCTCCCCCCATCCATGCCATCAGCTGCACCCAGGCTCAGGGGTGCCCGGCACAGCTCGGGGGACATTTCCTGCCGACACACCGCGCTGTCACCCCAGTGCTTCTTTCCTGGTAAGGGCAGAGCTCTGCCGAGCACCCAGCAGGCAGTGAGGTCCTTACCTGCTCCCAGCCAGGTGGGCAGCCCAGCCACATTGTTGGGTGTCTGGAGCCGCTGCTCCTCTGGGAACCACGCCGTGTCCATGACGTTCTTGGTGGAGAAGTGCAGGAGGCGCTGCCGGAGCTCGGCGAGGCTCAGCTGGGGCTCGGCGCTGAGCAGCACGGCAGCGATGCCTGCAAGAGCCCGGGAGGCTGCAGTGAGAATCAGAGGGGACACAGCCACCTACGCACCACTCCCATGGGCAACACAACTCCAGAGACACGGGAGGAGGCACCTCTGCAGCCCATCGCCCACACGCACGGGATGCGGGAGCGCTGTGCAGGCTGTGGCACCCAAATGAGGCAAACCAAACCCATGGATCATGGCACACAAAAATGCCCCCAGCTCAGGCATGCCTGATGCCCTGTGCCAGCACCAGCAAGTGAAGGGCCGGCCCGCCCTGCCCGTCCAAGCGCAGCTCGCCTGCCACATGTGCGGCCGCCTGCGACGTCCCGCTCTGCGCTGTGAAACACGTGCTGCAGTCGCTGGAGGCGCCGATGATGTCGTCCCCCGGGGCGAACAGGTCCACGCAGCGGCCAAAGTTGGTGCCCAGGGTGCCGATGGAGGCAGGTTGGTCCTCGCTGTCGGTGGCACCGACCGTGATGACCTGCCAGTGACAGGGGAGCAGGGGAGGGATGGCACGCCCAGCCCCGGCCCACACGGCTGACCCGGAGCTGGAGGGGATGAGGTGGCACCCAAGCCTCAGGGGTCCCCCACGGCCCTTACCTCCGGCTCGGACGCAGGCGAGTAGAGGCAGGCATCGTCCTTGTAGTTGCCGGCGGCCGCCACCATCACCGCTCCCATCCGCGCCATCCGCCGGCAGCCCGCGTTCAGAGCGGGGCTGTGGGCACCGGCCAAGGGCAGCACCACCACCAGCGGCGCGTAGGGCTGAGCCTGCAGCGTCCTCTTGATGAACTCCAGGGCTGGTAGGGACAAGACACTATCGCAGGAGGCTCTGGAAGGGATCCCGCTCCTCTCCGGACATGGGGTCACTCACTCACCCATGAGGGTCCCGCTGATGGTGCCCTTCCCCTGGCAGTTCAGCACACGAAGGCTGTGGATGTTGGCGCCCGTGGCCACGCCGGCGTCGCGCCCACTCAGCACCCCGGCCACGTGGGTCCCGTGGCTGTCACACTTGCTGGCCTGGCACAGGCACCACAGGTTTACGCCCCAGCCCGTTGCATAAAAGCAGGCTTGCAATTTGACAATATCCTTCCCATCCCTTCCCACCTTGATTCCCTCTTACCTGACACACACCCATGCCACCCTAGAACACTTTCCTAGGAAGAAGCCCTGCCCCACTCAGCCGTATCTCCAAACAGAACATCTTGACAGTTCCAATATCCCCCAGGACCACAGCTCCCATTGCCTGTCCTGCCCAGCATTTTGCCCCAGGCCAAGTGTCTCCCTTGTCCTGGAAAGCCCCACAAGCCTGGCCAGAGTATGATGATGGATGCAGGGGGATGCTCTGGCCAAGATGCAGCACGTGGCACCTCAGGGCTCACCTGCCTGTGGAAGTGGGTGCCATCCTCCTCAGGGATGTTCTCAAAGCCAGTCACAGTCACCCTGCCCTCGATTTCCCGGTGGGTGCTCTGCACACTGGTGTCCAGCAGGTAAATCTCCACCAGGTCACCTTTATCTGCCAGGGATGCAGCAGGGGAGAAAGGCAACCACCATCACGGTCAGCACAGGCCACCTGAGATGCTCCCAAAATGCAGTTCTAGACCCGTAGCACCATGGGGCAGAGTAATACTCCCATCCCTCAAGTCAAGAGGAGGGGACCTGACTCTTCCCCAAAGAGTCAGCCTCCTCACAGACTCCTGTGCTTACTGGGAGGGCTGTAGGTGCCTGGGCTGGGCTGTGGTGGCACGATCCTGCCCAGGTTCCAGGGGATGCTCTGGGCAAAGACGTAGGCATCCTCCTCAATGTACTTCACGTGCGGCAGCTTCAGTGCCTGCGGGGAGGACACAAAGCTCCAGTTTCCCCCCAAGGCTGGGACTGCCACCCCCACCACTGCCCACCACAGCTGCTGTCCCCTGCCACGACCCTGTCCTCCACTCCACGTACCGTGTCCAGGACGTCGCTGCTCATCCTCACCAAGAAGGCGGGCAGGAGGTGGAAGACGTGCAGCAGCTCGGCCAGGTGTCCCCGCCGAGCCGCCCGGGCCTGCAGCCGCCGGGCCGTGCCTCGCACTTCGGCCTCGCTGCCCGCCCGCAGCATCACCACGTAGCGCCCGGGCAGCCGCCACGACGCCTGCGGGGACACGAGCACCGGGCTGGAGTTCGGGGAACACACACACACAGGAGCGTGGCTGTCCCCCCACCCCACGCTCCTCACCTTGGCGGCGCGATGGAAAGCAGCAGGTCCCGGAGGGGCGGCCCCGCCGGCGGCTTCCCCCTCCTCGGCCGCCCCCAGGGCCAGAACCAACTCCGCCAGCGCCAGCACCAGCGCCAGCTCCAGGGCCCGCGGGGACATCCCGCACCCGCGCCTCGACGGGCAGCGCCGGGAGACGCCGAGACCCTCGGAGCCTCGGGGACCGCGCCCGTGGGGACCCCCTGAGCGACCGCCGAGGGGCCGGAGCGCACCTGCGGGGACGAGGGGCCGGAGCGCAGTCGAAAGGCTGAAGCGGGGCCGGGGAGCTGGAGCGGAGCGGAGCAGAGGGCTCGGTGCGCACCCGCGGAGCGCAGGAGCCGGAGCGCACCGGCGGAGCCGATGGCCCGGAGCGCACCCGCGGAGCGCACCAGCGGAGGTCCCGGAGCGCACCGGCGGAGCTGACGGCCCGGTGCGCACCCGCGGATCTGAGGTGCCGGAGCGCACCCGCGTATCTGAGGTCCCGGAGCGCACCCGCGCAGGTCCCGGAGCGCGGCGGCGGCCGCGGCTCTGCCCCTCTCGCCGGGGCTCAGCGCGGCGGGGCGGGGATCACGTCACGGCCGCCGGCCCCATCGGGTTAAGCATTAACGGGGCCGCGGGAGGGGGCGCGGGGCGGTTGGGCCGCGGGGAGAGGGCAAATGAGGCCGCTGCTCACCCCGAGTCCCGGCGGATCGCTGGAGGCTCTGGCGAGCAAAGCGCAGCCGCTCAAGGACTGTTTTCAGAAAGGGCTGAAAGCTTTAATGTGCCTCCTACTGCCTCACTGCACGAATAAATTCCCGTGAAATCCTCTAATCCTGTTTGGGCATTTTTTTACAGTCGTCACACATCACAAATGCCCTTTTTGCGCGATGATATCGGCGCTTTCCCGCCGGTCTCCACGCCGCCTCCCACCTCTGCCCTCCCGCAGCATCAGGATCTCACATTGCCCCACATCCCCACTAACCTTGGGCAAACTCCGTCCTTGCTCCCAGCTTTTCAGGGAAATAGGAATATATTTGTGTTTTGACTGGTTATTTATAAGCTCCTCAGAGGTTATTGGTTTATATGGATGCATGTGTTTTATATGGACGTGTGTGTTTTGTATGGATGTGCATGGTTTGTATGAACATATGTTTAACATGGGTGTACATGTCATAATTATGTGTATGGTTTGCACGGACATTAATGTTTTGTATGGCTGTGTATGTTTTATAACGATATGCATGGTTTATATGGATGTGTAACTTTAATATGGATGCGTACAGTTTGTATGGACAACGTTGATTTTTTGATGAGACCTCGGGTGGGTGTCTGAACTCTGATTTGGGTAACAGGACTAGGGACACCAGACCCCACTTGTCACCCCCGCTACTGCAAAGAGCTGGCACTGGAAGGGGTCAGTGTTTGGGACACTGATCATGGAGACAAGTCTCACTCCTGATTTTTGGCTCCGCTTCCTCAGTGCCGCTAAGTCCCGCAACGCAGCACTGGGGCCTTAAGAGGCTTCCAGGAGAGCTGAGCACAGGAGACCCCATCTCAAGGGGGACAGTCTCCCTCTCCCTGCAGTCTCTCCCTTTGTTTTTGCACAGGGGACAAGCTGTGTCCCAGGGAAGGATGGAAGGAACTCAAAAAGGAGGGGGTGGTGGAAGTTCCCCCAGTTCCACGCGCATCCCCACGTGCTGAGGAACCCATGGAGGTCTTGGCATGAACATCCGGCCCCAGCACCTGGGAAGGGATCCGGCCCAGCTCTCACATCGCAGGAGTGCATATCTGTAGAGAGGTTATTTTTCAAATTGAGAAATTATTCAGAAATAGCCCAAAGTTTGCACCTTGTACAGAAGAACTCTGATTCGGTCCTGGGAGCCTGGGGAGCCTCCGGCATCTGTGTCTGTGTAAAGGGGGGGCTCCTGTTGAGGGGGGGAATGAGAGAGCAGAGGAGGCATCGGGGAAAACCTCAGCAGGGGGAAAGGATTCCTAAATCGGTGCTGTGCATCTCTTTGGTAAAAGAGAACTTCTCCGAAGATTTTTGGAAGACCTTTGCATATCTGCCCATCTTACTACTAAAAAAAAACCTCCTCCGCAGATTTTCGGGAGACCTTTGCATATCTGACCGTCTTACTACTACAGTGCCGTAGGTGAGACATGACAGTGAACTCCTGTTGTGCACCAGCCGGGAATCGAACCCGGGTCGCAAGAATGGGAATCTTGCATGATACCACTACACCACTGGTGCGCTGGGTATAACTTTTCCCGCGGGCCGCCAAGGGCTCGGCCCGACCCGTCCCGCTTGTGCGTGGGAGTGGCACCGCCAGCGCCGTCCCCGTCCATTGGCTCCTACCCGCGGAGTCCCTGGGCAAGGTGACACGCGTGTGCATGCGGGTGGCATCGCCAGCTCTTTCCCCGTCCGTCGGCTCCCACCCGTGGGCTCCCTTGGGGAAGGTGACACGCGTGTGCGTGCGGGTGGCACTGCCAGTTCTTTCCCCGTCCGTCGGCTCCCACCCGTGGGCTCCCTGGGCAGGGTGACACGCGTGGGCAGCGGGCGGGCGGTTCCCCCCTCCCGCATAAGCTGAGCCAGACCCGGAGCTGCTCGCGGCGCTTAATGCCATGCAGGAATGTCCCGATTCCCACAATGTTTAACCTCAGCCGGCGCGGGAGCCGAGTCCTTCGGCTCAAGGATGCTGTGCGGAGGATGGAGGGATGCACATCCAGCTGCGCGAAGGGTTCCGTGGGGTAGAGGGTCCAGGTCCCGTGTCAGCCCCCTTCCCTGCCCCTGTCTGGAGAAATGCTTCTGAAAAACATTTCTTTTGCCAAAAATGGGAGGGAGTACCAAGCCATGAGGCAGCAAACTCTTCTGTGAGGAAAGGCTGAGACAGTGTTCAGCCTGGAGAAGAGAAGGCTCTGGAGACACCTTAGAGCCCCTTCCAGAACAGAGACTACAGGAGTGCTGAGAGGGACTTTGGTCTGTGAAACCCTGGCACAGTTTTCCTGGGGAAGCTGTGGATGTCTTATTCTTGGAAACATTCAAGGCCTGGTAGGACCTTGCTTGCAGCAACCTGATCTAGTGGAAGGTGTTCCATGCCCATGACAGAAGAGTCAGAACAAGATGATCTTTAAGGTCCCTTCCAGCCCAAAAACTCTGTGGTTTTATAGGTAAAAACTTCTAGGTTTCTACCAGATTTCCTCACTCCATAGGACCAATGACACAGAGTAACATCCTGCCTCAAGGACCCTCTGAAACTCAGTGAGATGTGGTCCCACCCGAACAGCATTCCCAGAGCCACCACACTCCCCCACGCTGGGAAGGACAGGCAGGAGCTGAGTACACGTAATCAATCTGGTAATGCTTCCTCCTGGACAGCCTCTCGCAATCCTTTGGCAATGTTTAGGCAACACTGGAGCCTTCATTCCCCACCCTCCTGTTGGCCATAAACACCCTGAGTGCGTAGGTGCTCCCTGTCCTGCTCTCTGCCCTGCTCTCTGCCCTGCTCCCTGCCCTGCTCCCTGGCTGCTTTGGTCACACCAAGGTGAGTGAGGGGTGCAGGAACAGGAGGAGAGGTGTCACAGGGTTGTGACACCGCAGGTACAGCCTTTTCTTGCACACCCTGCACTGTACCAGCAAAGCACTCCCTGGATGGCAAGGGAACACAGGAACTTCCTTCCCGTGCTCCATCCCCCGTGGGTGCTGGAGGACAGCCTTCCCTCACTTCTGGGCTTGGGACTTTGGAACTGCAGGATCTTTAAGCTTCCTTCCAACTCGGTTCTGGGATTCTGTGGAATTTGCTGAAGAGCTCCTCTGCCAGCAGGCACGTGCCCCCAAGCCTCCTGGGGCCATGCCAGGCACAGGCAGCGTCCGGCCCAGCTTTCCCAAAACAGAGCAAGGGACTCTCAGCATCCCCATGCTGTTGGATCCACGGATGCTTTGATCCAAACTCAGCTGCCCTGGGAAGGCTCAGCCTCACAGATCCCTGCAGTCCCGAGCAGCCAAAAGTTGTGGCTCCCACCAGCGTTGCCATCTCTGTGTGCTGGAGACAGGCTGTGGAGAGCCCCTGTGTCGTCCCTGTCCCGGTGACAAACCAGGCTGAGATGCATCCACGTGGTTTGGAACAAACACTGATTATTCACAGAAAGTTTGGGGACGGTGGGTGCCAGCGTGCAAACCCACCTGCAGCTGTTGACACTGACCCAGCAGACAGAGTCCAAAGCCACCACCTCAAGTGCCATCACCAGGGTTTTGGCTCAGCTGAGTCCTCCTCCCTCTGCCCCCAAGGGTGCTGGGAGCTGGTCCTTGTGCAGGAGATAGGGGACAGCATGGTCTGTCACCTCCATCACCCCTCTCCCAACCTGGAGATATGAAGGCTGCCTGCTACAGGACATTCAGGATTGAATTTTAATTTCAGCAGAGCTTGGATAAGTGGGAAAAAGTCTTTGAGGATATCTCTGCCTGGTAAAACACATCTGCATTGAGCACATCTTTACCTACCTAAACCTGATCCTGTTCCAAGAAGCACAGCCAATCCTTTCTCTTCCCAAGCACAGTATTTAGCCCAGATCCTGCCCAGTCCAGCTTCTCTGTGCCCACCCAAATGGCTCTGGCGAGGGGGCCTTGTCCCACATTCTGTTGAATTCAGGAGGTGGGTGTACCCCCTTTGGGTTTGGGGGCAATGACAGCCTCCTGAGTGGCTGGTGGGTGCAGCACGGCACAGGCACAAGCAGGAACCTGGGGCCACTGCACTTTAGGGGACAGCCTCCTTTCCTCCAGGCCGTGACATGAGTGTCCCTCCTCCATGAGATGAGTCCATGCCAAGTGGCCATTCTTCCCAGGAAATCAGTTTTCAGGCTCAAAAAGGCCGTCGCTGTCCTTGAGCAGAGCATCTGGCTCCTCCTGGAGCCCGTAGTAGAGGTCATCCTCCTCCCCAGGCCCTTTCCGGGGGGATCCGGGGTGCTCTCCCCCCGCCGGGGAGCTGCTCGGGGTGCGGCCGGAGCGGGTGGCGGAGGGCAGGGTCCGGCTCTGTGGCGTGGGGCTGCCGGGCGCGGAGCCCTCCAGCGACGGCGTGTCCATCTCCTCCAGGAGCGATGCCAGCGGAGCGTCCCCCGGGGCTGGCCGGGCGGGGCTGCGGGGACAGGGTTACACCAAACACGGCTGGGCAGGAGCTGCGGTTCCCCCTGGAGCTGGTGGATGCTGGAGCGCTGCCCAGGCAGCATCCCAGCATCACCAGTGCCATTGCTGGGCGGCTGGAGCGCCCTGGGATGTCTCTATCCCAGCCCCTGGTGCCTGCCTTTACAGGGACACCTGCCTGCCAGGTTCCTGCTGCCCATGGGATGAAGTAGTGGATGTCCCTGCATTTCCTGAATCCCGAGGGGAAAGCAGTGCACCCATCCCAGCTGTAGCTACATTTTGGCAGGTGCCCAAGAGCCTGCACAGTGACCATCACCTGCAGAGCCCTTTGGGACCTCCCAAATCAATGCTTGGGCATCATAAGTGGCATCTGGTTTGAGGGTCACGTACTGGGCATGCCATTTCTATCAAAGTCTGACCAGGAACTTTGGGGTTATTCTTGCAAAATTCAAAAATGCAAACATCAAAATGCAAATTACAACCAAAGGCCATCTAAATTTCCTCCTGGGGGATAATTTGGTTCAGAGAATCCTTGTGGGTTAAGACACCATCCAGGCTCCAGTGGGGCCAAGGGTGTGGAGGCTCAGTGCTGTGAGAGCAGCAAAGACCCATCTGCATCCTCTCCCTCCCCAATACTGGGGGTCTGATCCCCCCATTTTCACCCCACAGCCCACCAGTGCCACCCCAACCCCTCAGGCATCACATACCAGCTGCCTGCTGCTGTTTCCAGCCGAGGTGCCAGATCTTGGAGGGGGTCTCCAGCAACCCCCAGCTCGCGGTGGATCTCTGCTTTGGCCTGCACGGCTGACTGGGAGCAGCTGCGGGATCTGGGCTGTGCCATGGGTGGGAGTGAAGCTGAGCTGACCATCTGCCTCTGGATCTGCTCATAGGATGGCAGGCTCTTCTCGTAGGTGCTGGTGGTCTCTTGGTTGGGGCAGGGGGCAATCAAGCTGCAGACAAAGAGATAACAGGGTGCTGAGCAGACCTGGACCCCACGGAGCTGGGAGATGCTCAGTCACATGCACACAGGGCTCTGTCACCTGAGGGAGTGGCTTTAGAGGCCACCAAGGCCATATTCACTGCCCACACCAGCAGCAGAGCCAGGGGATGCCTGCGGGAACAGCGCTGGATGCTCTGCATCCCCCAGCATCACTCAAGCTCAGCCCTGGGAGGGCTCAGGCAGCCCTTGCTTCTCCCAGCCTGATCCCTGCTTGGCATTTTGTGCTGCAATAGGTGCAGCTGGCCCCAGTCTCAGACTCTGCCCTCAGGGCACACACGTTCCCCGGTTGTGGCACCCACCAGGTGTCCTTCTGCAGCAGCATCATGGGTTTGTGGTCCAGGAACCGCTCAGCCTCGAGGTCTGCAGGGATGAACGTTATCTGGGAGGGAAAAGAAAGGCAGAGTCCAGGGGCTGCGCTGGGCATCACGGGGACCCTTGGCCCTCGTAGTGGTAAAAGGGCCCAGGTGTCCCTTCAGCTGGGTTTAGGGTCTTTTCCTACCATATTTGGATGTTTTGCTTGGAAATGGCTTTTTTGAGGGAAGCCAATAAGGAATGAATGAATCCAGCACAGCCCTGCTCTCAGTGCCTTTCCCCCTGTGGAGTCACACATGTCCCCAAGACCAGAAGGAGTCCCAAGGCACACACAGGAGGTCAGGGGTGAGGGACAACACCAGGGCTGTCCCATCCTTGAGCCCTGAGCACAGTGGCAAAGCCGCATCTCCCTCCTCGCTGGGGCTCGGCTTTGAGGGGAGCTGGTTTCTGCCTCATCCCAATCCCAGAGAACACAGCCGCTTTCAGAGGCCCCAGCTGCTCCCAGGTCCTGAGGTCTCTCCCCCACATTTTGGAGGGCAGGCAAGTTGTTGACGGGCCATCTAGCAGTGCCCAGATCAGTCCTACAGGTGCCCTCTCCTTGGAAAAAACCCTTTTCTGCCAGAGCCGTTTCCCAGGGCAGGGACGCGTGGCTGCGCTCCGTGCCGGCAGTGCCCTCTGCCAAGGAGACTGGCAGGTGAGGGCTGGGCTCAGGGGGCCGGGACCCTCTGACCTCCACGACCATGACAGACCCTTCTTGGAAGTCCTGGGAGCCTGCCAAGCCCCCGATCTCAGGGAAGGCGCTGCATGGGAGAGATAAACACAAGTTTGCTTCCTCGGGATTATTCCCTGTATGAAAGCAAAGCCTCAGGCTCAGGAGGCGTGCAGGGGGTGAAGGAGAGGGGCATCAGCAGAGCACAAGCCTCCCAAACCAGCAATTCTTCCTCCAGATTGCTGCAGCTGGCTTCCCCTGGGGAAGCTGAGGCACAGCCTGAGGCTACACATCCACAGCAGCCAAAGCCCTCCCAACCCAGCTGAGCCCTCAAGCCCCCCAAAGTGCTCAGCAGCAGGATGGATCCTACCTTTGGGTAGCACTGGCATATGCTCCATGTGATGCCCACGACTATGAGCAGGACACCCAGGACGCAGAAGGTGATGTAGAACTGGGGCTTTTCCACGCTCATGATGAACATCCCCGTCATCACCAGGAAGAAACCCAAAATGATGAACCCATAGCGGAAGGTCTTCTCCTCCGCCATGGGCTCCGGGTGGGAGAGGCAGGAAGGAGAGATGCCAGAAAGCCCGCTCACCTGCGGCTGCTGCCTGCTGAGCACACCTGCAGGGTAAGGCAAGGAGTGGTTTCTCTCTCCAGAGGCTGCCAGGAGCTGAGGATCAGCTGCACGTTGAGCTGGTCCTGCCCAGGGCTGAGCCAGCCAGTTTTTAATGGGTTTGTAATGAATGCAAACACTGACCCGCCATTCACACTCCAGTGGAGCCGCCCCGCACGTGTCCGGGTAACCTTCCCTGCAGGCACGCTCAGCCGGACCCCACACCTCGGGAAGGGACAGGCAGGGAGAGGGGAGCACGGCTGCAGGGATGGGGACCCGAAGACCAGCTGGTCCTGTTGGGATTTTCCCAGCCCTGGGCACTGGAGCTGGACTTGGTCGTAAATCAGAGCTGGCAGAGCCCCAGATAAGGGGGTTGCCAGGGCCCAGCACATTCTCAGGGGCTGCAGGACGGCAACAGGAAAAGAGGGAGTGCTCCAGGGTCGTTTTGGAGGCCAGTGGGTTTGGAACAGACCCTGCCTTGCTCTGGCTGAGTGCTAAGGCTGCCTCACTGGGCAGCAAGTGGGTTGTGAAGGGGGAACTACAGCCAGAAAAGGATGGTCCACCTGGGGGAGTGAAGACAGAGTATCCTTGTGCCCTGTGTACACTTAGGTTTGACCTGGGGTGTTAAAAGGTGTCTCCTTCCCACAACAGCCAGACAGTGTTTGTTTTATTCCCTTGATTTATTCCCTCAGTTTATTCCCTTGATACACCCAGTTTATGACAAATAATTGTATTATAAACAGTATGTTAGATGTGGCTGTGGCTCTTCAGCCACTCTGCAGCCCTCCAGGGCCACAGGGGCCCAGGGCAGCCCTTTATTTTGGTGGGATGCAGGAAGTGGCAGCAGCCTGTGCCACATCTGGCCTTTCCTCTGGGCAAGGCTGCATGGAGGGCAGCGAGGGAGGGGGCTGTGCCACTCAGGATGGCTTTTACAGGAGGCTGCCTGAAATGCCAAGTGCACTTGGATGCTCCGACCACAGGCACAAGCATCTCTAACACCAAATGAAGTGAGGCGTGGGAAGTCAGTATTCAGGGAAGCAAGGTGGAAGGGATGGAGATAGGGCTGGAAGGGGCATTGCAAAGGCAGAGAAGCGAATGGTGCAGACGGAGCCAGGCTTTATCCGGCCTGATTCCTCGGTCTCTGCTGCAGCTTTTATTATTGAGTAGCCAGCCTCTGGCCTGGCAGGAGCTCCCCAGGGTGGGCCAGAGCAGGGACTGCAAAGCCTCTGAAACCAGCAGTGGTTTTATTAAAAATATGAAAGCTTTCAAACATGCCAGTTACCCCCGATGTTCTGAACACATCGCCCGCAGGACCCACAACCCCAACAGCGCCGGACCCATCGCTCGGAAAGCCAGGAAAGCCAGGCTGACCCTTCCCACTCCTCGCCCACCCTGCTCTCACTCCCCAGTGAAGAGGCTCAGTTTAAAGCTGAGGGACTGGGCAGCCACCCGCAGAGTCCCGGCCCGGGCTGCCCCAGCTCAGACCCCCCTGACGCTGATGTTCTCATAGCTGGGGGGAGGCGTTGCCTGCGGCTCCTCGGGGTGTGGCGTGTCCAGCCAGGACGGGCTGGGGCGGAACAAGGCGCTGTCGGAGGAGCTGCGCCGGCGGCCGCCCTGCCAGCTCTCGTCCTCCTCCAGATAGCGGTACAGGGGCGGCGTGAGCTCCTCCTTCCTCCCCGGCGGCTGCACATAGGCCGGGGCACCGTGGGCAGGTCTGCAGGTCAGGGCTTCTTCATAGGTGGGGATGGCACTGGCGTCCCAGGTGCTGCGAGGGAAGAGGAAGAAACCCAGCAGTGCACACCACCAACATTGCAGCACCCAACTGGAACATCCCAGCTTCCAACTGGAGCATCCCAGCATTCATCAGCCAGAGCCATCCCAATGTCCCATCGCCCAGAGCATCCCAGCACCCAACTGGAGCATCCCAGCATTCATCAGCCAGAGCCATCCCAATGTCCCATCACCCAGAGCACCCCAGCACCCAACTGGAACATCCCAGCACCCAACTGGAGCATCCCAGCATTCATCAACCAGAGCCATCCCAATGTCCCATCGCCCAGAGCATCCCAGCACCCAACTGGAGCATCCCAGCATTCATCAACCAGAGCCATCCCAACATCCCGTCGCCCAGAGCATCGCAGCACCCAACAACTGGAGCACCCCAGCACTTGCCAACTGGAGTATTCCTGTGCCCTGTCAACCAGAGCTATCTGAGTGTCCCACCAGCTGCACCATCCCAGCATCCACCAACCACAGCATCTCAGCACCCATCAGCTGGGACATCCCAGTGCTCCATCAACTGGAGCATCCCAACACCCCATGGACCCCATCATCTGGAGCATCCCTGAGCGTGATTAACGCGTGTGCTGGGGACGGCACGTGGGCAGGTTTTGCAGAAGTGCCATGTGTCATGTGTTCAGGGGTGACCATGTCAGCTGCTTCCTGGCATCCATGAGGTTTTGCAAGAGAGTCCCACGGGCAGAAGAGCATCCATATCATGCCCAACCCCTAATTCTCCCCCAAAGAACAGAGGCTGCCGACAGCCGAGGGAGCAGCTTGGCACAAGAACCTGGACAGGCACCAGGCACCCCAGGTCACCGTGGTCACACCCCACTCCCATGCCAGCCAGAGCCCTTCCTGCACTGGCCAAGCCTGGTGCCACTTCCAGCAGTGCTTTCCTGAGCAAACACAGCTTGTGTACAGGGAAAACCTCCGGACAACCTTTGCCCTGTGCATGGCCCTGCTTGGCACCCTATGGAATGGTGCAGCCCCAAAGCTGGGGAGGCTGTGAAAGCAACTCATCATTGCAGATGAAACCCAGCCCAGTGTGCTGGGGAGGCAGCGGGCACTGGAGGGCACAGCTGGTCCAAAGGAAAAGCCACGTGCTCCACAGGGATGCCTCTGTCTTGAACTTGGCAGATCTCTGTCCCAGACACACCGCCCCAGGCTTCTGTGCCAGGGATTTTGCCAAACAGCCTCAGCTTGCGCAGGAATGCTACCTTGGAAATGCAGAGAGGGGGATTTATCCCAGCACAGGATGCTTTGCTGGGGCTGGAGGAGCTGCTGCAGCACCAGCACTGCCAAGGTGCTACATCCCATCCAGCATGGGAGCTGGGAGCTCAGGGAAAGGGACATTCTCCACAGGGGCACAGCAAAGTCCCTCCCTGGGACAAGGAACCTCCCCCAAGATACCCAGACCAGCTCACAAGCTCACAGATATCCCGATGGGCACTGAAACCCCTGGAGAACCAGGAACGTGCCTCCCACTCCAACTGTGTTTCTATGATTTAATGTTCTTAAGAGTTTCTTATAGCGCTGCTTTTCCCCAGAGCCCGATTTATGCTGGAGCCAAAATCTTTGCTGTGACCCCATAAAGCAGCACTGGGAAAGGCCAGCTGACTCTGCTTCCTCAGCAGTCTCTGGAAAAAAAAACCCTTTTGACCAAAAAACTTTTAAATGAAAAAGTGGGAATAAATCTCAGGCTCACACTGGAAGATTCAGGGAACCTGAAAAGCAGCAGTGGTGTTCAGGGCAGGGCAACGAGTTTTTCTATACCCTGAAATGGGCTTCATAAAGGACCCTCTGCTTACATTCCTATCTTGATGCCATTCCAAGGATTATTTCCCTTATTTTTTAAAAATTTAACTCCCTTGTAAGAAAGATTTCACTTCCATTAAAGATGTTATAAACATCCTCATCCTTACAGAGCATTGCAGACCTGGCAGACCAGGGCAGAATTCAACAGCTGGAGCTCCGAGTGACCCCTCCCCACCCCCACATCCAAACCTTCTGCCAGAAAACCAATGTATTCTTCTGCTTGGTGGCCCTGCTAAGGAGATGTGTCCTTCGGCATGTGATGGCCCTGCAGGGCAGGGAGAGCTGGATGCAGCCGAGCGGGCACGGCCAGCGTGGGCATGGAGGGGGCGGGCAGCGAGGGAACTGCGGGGGCTCGGGTTGACATTAATGAGCAGGAGCATCTGCTCGGGGAGCAGCAGGACAGCGCTGAGCAGGCTCTGAGCAGTGTTGCTGCTCCTGTGAGCTCACCAGCGAGCAAGGCTGGGAGCAGCTTTAGGCTCAGGGGCAGCCGAACCCACCCTCCACCTCTGCCCACCCAAGCACCCGCAGGGACGCGGCTCCCACCTGCAGTTCCACTTCTCCGGAGGCTCCGCCGTGAAGTACTGCAGGTCCCTGGGGAAATGGTACTGGTAGCGCCGGGACACCACCCTGGCGTTGGCCTTCACGGACCAGAGCAGGCCGAAGATGAGGAGGATGCCGCCGATGCCGCAGCAGAAGAAGCTGACGGAGCGGAGCAGGGCGCTGGAGGAGGAGGAGCTGGGGACGGCCTCGGCTTCCCGGGGAGGCAGGAGGCGAGCCCCGCTGCCGGAGCCCACCTCGCCATCGCTCCACCACGCAAAGCACAGTGTCCCTGTCACCAGCAGCACGGCCCCCGTGATGGTCAAGCCATAGCGGAAAGAGGCGGCTGCCATCCTTCAGAAGGAGGTTTTAGGAGGGGAGAAGAGTGAGACAAGGCATGAGAGAGCCCGCGTCCTGTAAGACAAGAACGGGGCCAGGTTTGAGCAGGAGAAGCTCATGGAAGACCTGCCAGAGGAGAAAATGATTGAGCGAGGAGGTCTCCAGGAGCTGCAGCCTCTTTAACCATTATTATTATCCATCAGAAGGGCCATTTCCACCATCTCAGATGGGAAGCCCTTGGGAAGAACAAAGTCAGCGCCAGGCTGGACCCATAAACTTCCCAACAGCCTCGTAAAAACATTCTAATTTTCAAGGAACAACACAGCACTCCCACAAAGGCAGGATGGACACCCTAGCTCCAGGCGCTTTCATAGCTCTTCTCTTTGGGTTTTATTCCAGACTTCCTCCCAAACTTGGAGGAATGCCAGCTGGGTTTCCTGAGTTTTCAAAGCATGGCTTATGGAAGAGGTCAGAGAGAGGGACATAAATTTAAGATGTCATCACTTCCGAATTATCATTGTGCTTGTTTTCTCCTCCAGAACTGATGACATTGGAAAAATCTGCTCAATCTTCATGCACATGAGGTTTGGCACACAAAACCTTGCTCCCCTGGGTCAGCTCCAGTGCAAACCTTCTCAAGTTACTGTCAAGATCCATCCCGCAGGTGTTATCACCATCTTCCCCCTCCCTATCGGGCGTTTGAGGTTGGTTTGACAACCAAACAGGTGAGCTAGTGCCACATGTTCCTGCTGGGTGGCTCTTCTCAGCTAAATGTCACATGCAGAGAGCAACCATGCTTCCCTGGTGCTGGAAAACTTGGGGAGGGGGAACTGGTTTCTGATCTCAGTCCCCATTGCTTTCTCCAGCAAACAGCAAGCATCTGCTCCCTCAGCTTGTGCATCTCCAGCTCCCAAATAACCAGCTAACCAGGGAGGCAGAGACGTCCCACCATGTCCCCCCTGGCCCTGCTCACTGCCCAGCAAGAAGATGCAGGTTCAGCTCCCACTTCTCAATGGACAAAAAGCTTTGGACCATGTGGGAATTAAGCACCAACACTCCCAGGCAGATTCAGTCCTGGGTGACTGCACTGTGAAGGTTTCTCGTGGTGAACCAGCACATGAGGGATGACCAGGACAGAGGAGGAGCTCAAGCAGAGGTGGGTGGACAGATGGATGACCCACACTCAGCTGTCACCTCTGCCTTCATCACTTTGCCTGTGTGTCAGTACCAGGAAGATAATGTGGTGGCTTTGGTCTCCATTCCTCCAGGCAGGGCTCATCTCCTACAGAGGGGTCTTAAAGTGTACCCTGAGATCTGGAAGTGCAGAGCCAGAGCTAGGCAGGGAGCAGAAGTCCAGCACTGACTTGGTGTCATCAAGGTCAGGTGGAATTATGTTATTTCAAGCTGTTATTTATCAGATGGGCCCACTAAATGGAAAGCCAAATTACCTTGTAGTGAAAGAAACACTATCTGATCTAATTGACATTTAATGAAGGAATCTGATGAGAAGTGGGATTTAGATAGCCTGCAGGAAAGCTGCAGGACTGGGAGCCCCAACAGCTCACTCCAGCTCTTGTCCCAGGGTCACAAGCCCAAATTGCTGCCCAGGCTCATGATGGCCAGTGGTCATCTGCTGTGGCCACCCCTGGGAAGGTGGTCGTGTTCCTGGGCTGAGAGAAGGCAGAGCTTCCCTCCATAATGGGGGGGATGTTTGGATGCTCCCTCCTGAACAGCAGGGGCTTGGCTGAGCTGAGATGGAGAAGGGACTGTTGAAGATGGTGTTAGATGCTATCAGGGATCCACATCCCCAAACCATCACTGAATGTTTGCAGGACGCAACAAAAGATCTGGACTCAGGTTGCCTTGCAGCAGGAGATGTTCAGGAGAGTGCAAGGACCCCACTGACCTGTGAATGCAGCTCCTTAGGACAGCAATGCATTTTCATGGAAAAATTTCAGCCAATATTGTTTAGAGAAAAAAACATCACCCAAAAAATCCCCTACAGCCAACCTCTCGATCCAACTGCATGAAAATGTCAGGTCACTCCAAACTGAAATCCTGGACTGAGCCAACACCGAGAGTTGAAATGTTCAGCCCCTGCAATCAACACACTCCTGATTCTGAGGTCAGACTCGTGAGGTTTGGGAGATGCTCTGAATTCCCTGGTGAGATTTAGGGGATGCTGTGATTCCCCTGCCTGGGCACGGGGAATTTTGCAGCCTCCAGCACTGAGCACATCTGGGAGAGCAGGCAACGAGGGGGAGGCAGAGGGAAGATGGAGAAGCCTCTGGTGGAGAAGCCTCTGGGAGGTGATGGATTGACAGCTCGAGAGAATAAACTCTTCTCTCTTGACAAATCCAGCGCAGCGCAGGGAGCGCCGCTGAAAGCTCCCCCAGCCTCCCCGCACGTGCTCCCGCAGCGCCTGTGCGGGGGCAGCTCCGCCGCGCTGGGTGACATTGCCATCGCTGGGTGACATTGCCACCGCACTGTCCCCTTGCCAAGCCCCCTCTCGGGCTGCCACAGCTCTTCTGAGCCTCTCTGAAAGACCCACGGTGTATTTTCAGCACGCCAACCGCTGGAAGAAGAGTCTGAAGGAGCAGGGGCAGGGAGCGAGGTGCGAGGCTGGGGCAGGACCCGAGGCTCCCGGAGCCGCTCCCGGCTCCGCTCGCGGGGCACTCAGCATCTGCACAGCCTCTCTCCCTCCTCATGAGCATTCCCAGCACAAGTTTTCACGGAGGGGCTGCTCATCGGACCACGGCAATTGCCGGCTCACAGACACCCTTCTCCACGCTCCGAGCCACTCTGACATTCTGTTCTGCCCTTTCTCCTCCTTTGACCTGCTCTGAAACAGTTTTCCGGGGATTAGATTTGCGCGTTTCATGTACAAACAGATACGAATGTTGATAGTTTACATAGTTCCAGTGAGATGCTGAGAATAGCAGCCCCCATATAAAGTTATGCAGATGGTGATTCATAGGGTCTACTAAGCATTACTCAGAAAAACGCTCTTTTCAAGCAACACGAGAAAAGAAAAGAGTTTTGAACCTCTCCCACCGCCATCAAGCAGAAATCCACCTCCACACCCGTCCCTCCACAGCACTTACAGACCGTCCTTCCATGCGGGGCTGGAGACTTTTAATCACAGAAGAACGCCGGGCAGAGATGCACCAAAGCGTGAGCATGTCTTTAGGGAGATCCCTTCCTGCCTTTATCCAATTTTGCTATTTCGTTGTGATAGTTATCAGTGACGATTTGGTCCCCATTCGAAGCAAAGTAACAGTGATGCCTTGGAAGAGCATCCAAGAACTCCGTTGTGCTCAGCCTTCCGAGGCAGGTGCGGACAGAGGAGAGCACATGTCTCCCCCCAGCCACGCTTCGGGGCGATGCCTGAGCCCCGCGTCCCCTCTACCGGAGGTGGCCGTCCCCGGCGGCACCCGCGGGGGTCTGTCCCACGGCACAGCCCGTGTCCCGCCCGGCACAGCGCCCGGCCGGGGTTGCCCGTGTCCCCCCGCCGCCCCGGCCCCGC
>VWPU01008556.1:0-17625 GCA_013398955.1 Callaeas wilsoni
CCCCGCCGGAGCACCCCCAGGCCTCGCCGGGGTACCCCGGCCCCGCTGCCGCCGCTCACCCGCGCTCATCGCGCCAGCCGGGCAGCAGCGGCTCCGGCGCCCGCAGATGACGGCCCGGCCCGGCGCTCCTCATCCGGGCACGCCCCGAGCCCGGCCCTCCCCACGCCCCGGCGCGGCGGGCGGAGCGGAGCGGGAGCGGCGATGAGCACGGAGGGTAACGGGGGCGGCCGTGGGCACGGACGGTGACGGGGGCCCGGGGAAGCCCCGGGAAGGGCCGGGCCGGGCCGGGCCTGACGCTCCCCGTTGCCTTTCAGACTTGATCGAGACGTTCAGGGCGCAGCTGAGGGACGACCCCGATGTCGCCTCGGCCGTGGCCGCCATCCGCGCCCTGCTGGGCTTCCTCAAGCAGGACCGAGGTGGGCCCGGGTCCCCCCGCAGCGCCCGGCGGGGCGGGGACCCCGCTGAGCCCCGGCTGTCCCCAGGGCGAGGCCCTGACCACGCGTCTCGGCCTCTCCGCAGGGGAGACCATCCAGGGCCTGCGGAACAGCCTGCGGGACGCCATCGACACCCTGTCCCGGGTGGACTCCTCGGTGGCCGTGTCCTCCGGCGGGGAGCTCTTCCTGCGCTTCATCAGCCTCACCTCCCTGGAGTACTCGGTACGGGCTGCTCGGCTCTGCCCTGCTGCTGCTGCTGCTGCGGGACCCTCCAGCCGCTCAGCGGGCATCCCGGTCTTTTCCAGGACTACTCCAAGTGCAAAGAAATCATGATCGAGCGCGGGGAGATCTTCCTGACCAAAGTCTCTCTCTCGAGGAATAAAATCGCCAAGCTGTGTCACCCTTTCATCAGAGATGGTGCTGTGAGTAGGCCGGGGCACGGTCGCTCGTGTTCAGTGCTGCTGCTGCTGCTTGCAGCAAGGGAGGAACAGGAGGGGAGAGGAGTCTGATGGGGGCTTCTGCCCTACATTGTTCTGCACAACAAGCCATGACACTACCAACAAAAGTAAAGGTTTCCCAAGGCTCCTCAAAAGTAATGTGAGAATCTCTTTTGTCCTGGCAGCGAATACTGACACACGCCTACTCCAGGGTGGTCCTGAGGGTGTTGGAAGCAGCTGTGGAGTCCAAGAAGCGATTCAGTGTTTATGTTACTGAATCACAGCCAGATCAAGCAGGGCGAGTATTCATTAATTTGGTTTTTATCTTGGTTAAGGGTAAGTTACAGCTACCATCCAACTTGTCTTGCCCTAAGAAAAGCTGCTAGGCTTGGTTGGAGCATTTTAAATGGCAAGTGTCACTAATATCACATTATTCTGGACAAGTGAAAGAACATCTAAAAAATATCGGTAATTAACTTTCCATACTAGATATTCTAATTAGTGTTATCTAGGTTTTCTTCAAAGGTTCACAAACTTTCAGTCAGCACCTGGCAACCTACTTTTCCCTTGGGAGATGGGAGACAACTGATTTATAATCGTCTCTTTAAGAAGTAGGCTAAAATAATCACTATTATGCTAATCATAGCAAAGTAAAATACACAGCTAACAATGCCACTTGAAGATGCCAAATAATTCCTTCAGATATTGTTGCATAGGTGAAGGAGTAAACTCTGCACACTGGGTAATACATGTCACTAACAACACATAACACCACACCAACAGTTCCTTCTGTTTCTAGACAATAACTTATTTTCTGTTCTACCAGCAGGGGAATGGGGGCAGTTACAGGTTTCAGTCTTTCAGACAATATTTTCCTATCACTGTCTTTCAAAATAAAGGTTTTTAAGGTCCAAACATTTTCTTTAATAGGCAAAAAATGGCAAAAGCCCTGAGGAAGTTGAACATTCCTGTGACTGTGATTCTGGATGCTGCAGTTGGGTAAGTCTGAGCATAAATTTTAATATTTTTCATCACAATTTTATTTGGACAGTAAGACAGAATAAACTTACATGTAAGCAGCTTGTTCAAACTCCAAGGTTGTTACTTAGCTTGTCTTAGTCATCTGACAGGCTAAACGAGTTACACCTTTAGGTGCACAAGTAGAATGTGTCAGCTACAACACAAGCACTTGATTTTGCATGTTGGAATGAAAGAAAGAACCAGACCTAACAACTTGTACAGATCTGTGAAAAAGAACTGAGGTGCTAAACAAAGAGGCTACTTTTTTCCTAATTTGCCTAAGTTTTACCATTTTGTGGTTTCTTAAGGTATTTGCTAAACTACCACTGCTTAGTACAAGTCCAAGACATGAGAAAAGAAACAAGTACAATAAATCTGAACATTCCTAGTCAGAGTTCAGCTTCTTCCAGCATTTACAGTTTAGCCAGGGTCAGCTATGGCTGGGGAAGATAAGGCTACTTAATATTCCTGCAGGGAAGCAGATGAAATCTCCCTCCAAGGAGGTGTAACAGCATGTGGGCTTACAAGAGGTAGATAAAACTAGTGCAGAAAATTGGAAGATTGTTTGATTTACTCATTTCTGTTCTGTTCAGCAAGTTACTTGTCCTATTACCCAGTAAGCCTTGGATTTTCCCCCCCCTTTTAACAGCTACATTATGGAGAAAGTGGACCTGGTGTTAGTTGGTGCTGAAGGTGTAGTTGAAAGTGGAGGCATTATCAACAAGGTAATCATGAGTTTCTTACATCATTCTGTAAACTCTGAACTTTCAAAGTTTGGTTTCTGAGAAGCATTTAAAGCTTTTTGAAAAGTCTCTTCCGTTTGGATTTTATCCAGTAAATGTCTGGTAACTGTTGGAAACTGGGCAATATTGTCACACAAGCACTGAGTCTGCAATGTTGTTTTCCATCTGTCTCCACAGATTGGCACCAATCAAATTGCTGTGTGTGCCAAAGCCCAGAATAAACCATTTTATGTGGTAGCAGAAAGTTTCAAGTTTGTAAGACTTTTCCCTCTCAATCAGCAGGACGTCCCCGACAGGTTTAAGGTAAGAGAAACTCATCTTCCATCTTACCCAGCTAAGGTGCACGCTGCTGTGTCTGTGAAAAATTGTCTTCTAAGCATCTCTGATTATCTGGGTCTCTGTGCTGTGGTATATTATGGGGTTGCTGCACGGTACAGTCAGGCACCAAACATCCATAATTTGTCTTGATACTGATACTCTGTTCCTAAAGCAGTTCCTTTAGGGCACAGGAGCAGCTCAGTGTAAGAAACAGTTAAACCAATAAACTCCAGAACTACAAACTGTACTTTTTACACAAGATAAAACAGCTGAGACCAAGGTGGCACCAGTCTGTGCACTTGACTTCCTTCAGTTTTACCACAGACCTCTGCTTGAGGCTGTGGCACTGCTCTTGCCCAAAAGAGGATTTAACTTGCAGTTGTGGAATAACTCATGGTCTCTGTTTCCTTCTAGTACAAAGCAGACACTCTGAAAACAGGTCAGAATCTAACGGAGGAGCACCCCTGGATTGACTACACCTCCCCATCACTGATCACGCTGCTCTTTACAGACCTCGGTGTGTTGACTCCTTCAGCTGTCAGTGATGAACTCATTAAACTCTACCTGTAACTCAGAGACTCCCTGCACAGGATGTGTCATCTTCAGTGACTACCAGGGTTCTAAGAACTTGGCAGATCATACATGAACATGGCAAGGAAACGACATTATAAGGATTAACATAATTATGGACCACTATTGGAAAAACTCCAAAAGTTATTACAGCTTCTAAAGGCCGCAACTAAATTATTTTGAAGAGGGGTGGAGTATTTTGATACTGTAAAATAAAATACCTTATGGTGTATCCAGACTCATTCTGAGGTGTGCTGTTACTGATCTGTGGTATGTACTTGAAAAAAACAAAATTAAAACGTGCACAAGGCTGCTGATGGAAACCTGCAGCTCCTGCCACACCAGAGCGGTGCTTTGGGCTTTGTTCTCAACAGCTGCAGGCTCTGGGTCTTTATGGATGCCAGGTCTCTCTAGGAGGAAATTAGATCAGTTCTGTTCTCTATCATTTTTTTATAGAAATCCAGTTTTATTGAAATTAACAGTGTTTTAATGTAAAAATGTGGTTAGAGTAACTGTCAGCCTTCAGACTCGATGTCCTCAACAGTTTCTGCTTTCAGCCTTTGGCTGCCTGTTAGTTTCTTCTCGAACTCTTCTTCACTAATTTTTCCCTTTTTTAATCTTTTCAAGAGTCTTGTGTCATTCAGCAACTCTTCCATATCCTCATCTTCAATATCAGAGCCCTGTTGGAAATTGAAAACAACAGATCAAACACAACACCAGAAGGTCTTCATTCGATACAGCTGAACACAAGGGAAGATTACAAGTCAGAGTTTGTCAGGAATATCCAAGCAGGAAATAATATTGAATTCCTGCCCAGGCCACTAACTCTCAGCTACACTTGCTGAAAATTGACAAAAGCACCCTCAGGCCATAATTCTGCATCTCTGAGAAATAAAAATCCTATTACTGAACAGCATCAGCAGCGAGAAGTTGTTTTAGTGTTTCGCTTTAAAAACCTCTATAAGTTTTTTAGGCTTTGCTTGTCAAAGTCCTAAAAAGTTATTTTACAGCCATCAGTTCCACCACACTAAAATCCCAGGGCTCTCTGCCCGTGGGAAGACTACAGTAATCACTTGCAGTTAAGGGAATAGACACAGTTACCTCTTCACGCTTCCTTTTAGCTGTTACTTTCTTTTTCTTCTCCCTCTTGGCTTTCTGCTTTGACCATGCTTTGTTCTTTATGAATTTCTTTTTCCCTTGATTTTCCTCTCTTTCTTTTCTTTGTTCTTCTAATTTCTTTTGTCTCTGCTTTTCTCTATTTTTATCCTTAAATGAAATGGAGTCTGTATTGACAGTGACTGGAGTAAAGTCTGGAAAACATTTTCCTCTTAGTTCAGGCATCTTTGGCATTTTTAACAATGCAAAACCTCTGGCAAGACTGGCAAAATCCAGATCTGTTGAAATAAAGATTATAAAGTCAGTTTCCTGCTGGATAAAAAGTTAATTTTAACTGAGAAAGGAAAAAAAAAAAGCCAACATTATTTTAATGTATTGTTTGCACTCTATACCTTAATACTAGCAACTAAGTGACTTTTATTTGTGCTTTTATGAGTTTGGTCAAGCTCCATAATTGAGTGTTTTCTCTTGAAACAAGTTGCTTGAAAAAAATAGAAGTTCTGTCAAAATCTGATGGTGCAGAAAGTGAATTTGACATCCAGAATCAGTAGTTGAAGCTTGTGGACAACACCACTATGCTCTTGTTAACTAAGAAAAACGGTTAAGAGGTACCAGCCCTGCTGGGAATTACCTTTCATCCGGAAGATCAGATTACATTCGTGTTTGGCATAAGCCTGGACGTAAGACACAAAGGCTTTCATCCCTTTCTCAAACACTGCCCTGTCAGCCAGGGCCATGGACTTCAGCTTGGGAAGAAGATCCAACACGTTTGTCTGCGGCTTCATTTCCTGCATGGGACACTGGGAACCAGAAAATAAACAACAAAACCAAAGGAAAAGTTCAACCAAATGATGTGAAATGCACCGTGAAACCTCAAACACACACTTGTTGCCCAGTTAATCGTCAGTCAGCTTTGAGGCCCTTTCCCTTCGGTCACCCCAACGCACCAGCTGACCAGCAGCCCCACACAGCAGCTCCTGTCCCAGCAGAAGAGTTCTCACTCTGCAGCTCCAGAGAGGCCACATCTTCATCTCTTGCTTCATCAAGCTCTGGTCTCATTAGGAGGTCTCCAGAAAATTCATACCATTAATCCCACAAATGCAGGAGCAGGCATGGGAAATTGCAGGAGTTATAAGAGCAGAGAGGCTGCAGGGTGTGAGCTGGTGGTGGCAGGGCTGGGGCAGGACCATAAGCCAGGGCTGCCCTTCTGCAAATGCTCAATTTACACTCTTAGGAACAAAAGGCCTTTTCTTACTCATTGCATCATGTGTTCCTCTTACAAACCCAGCAGGTAACACTGGGTTTGGAACACTGTTCCAAAAGACAGCTGCATTTGGTGATTAATAAGCAGCTCTTGTCTTTTAATCACGCACCTCTGCTAAAATGTTACCCATGTGTATGACCTCAAGTTCCAGAAATTCTACTTCAAAGCTCCTATCAGTAAGTCTGTGCCCTTGCTCTTTCCAGCTTTGGAGTAGAATAAAAGCCTACTCACCTTTTGGTTGATTGAGAGAAAGTTAATGTAGGATTCTTCCATGGGAAGCAAAAATACAAGTGCACTGCCCACGTTGCCGATCCGTGCTGTGCGACCACAGCGATGCACAAAGGCACTGAAACAAGCCAGCAGGAGAGCTCAGTTTGATTTGGAAGCACTGGGCAGCAAAAGGGCAAATCTTGTGGGATGGAAAATACAGTGTGCTACGTGCTGCTGAACTGAACCAACAGGAACTGGCAAAGTGTAACACAGGAGATGTGTGGCAGTCCCTCTCAGTTGTTAGGCTAAAGAAAGGGGTGTCTGTTTTGGGGGTGAAGTTCAAGCAAGCTGTAGGAAGAATTACGACAGCAAAAGTTAAAATACATGGAAAAGCTCCTTTCCTGTGAGCTTTCAATGTACCATTCCTTGAAGAGCTCTGTCTCTGCTCTCATCTCTGTTCTCCTTCACCAGTGTCACCTCCCACTCCTTCTCTGTTATTCTCACACAAAGCCTTACCCCAGAGTCACCTCTGCACAGATGTGACCATCACCCACCTGACTGACCCACACACAACACAAAGGCATTCCAACTCACACCAGTGACAACAAAAACCTCCCTTGCTCCTGCATTATTTTGTGTGTTCTCTCAGATTAACTTCCAGGAGGGGATTAAATGTGTTTTATGCCGTTTTGTGTTCCTGACTGATATCTGAACAGCACAGTAACAAGACCACACACAAAGAGAAAGGTTCTTGGGACCTGAAGTTGTACCTGGCACTGCTGGGTGGGTCGTACTGCAACACCCAGTGCACTTCTGGAATGTCAATGCCACGGGCCATCACATCTGTGCACACCAAAATGCCCCTAGGAAGAAGAAGAAGAAGAAATGTATTTTCATTAACCTGTCATTTGAGGAGAACCAGCCTCCTGACAGCTGTGTGTTCTGCACCTTCACTGAAGAGTGAGAAAGAAAACATTTTAAAACATTTGGAGTTTTTTAAGAGACAAAATATAATGTAATTGCAGCTTTCACCAACTAAAATTCTACATAACATTATGAAAATTATTGTGGTTTGTATTACATTTCTACGACAAATCAATTCCCTATTAAAAATTCAAATTTTAAATCAGCACTGCATCCATCACAGCTGAATGTATTATAATAAATGTTTAAATAAAAGACTTAAGACTTGAGTGACAATTTTAGCATGGCAAAACTGCCATGCTATTCTTTTAAACAGCTGTTCTTACAATCTGCTGGTAATGATTTTTTTTTATAATATAAAAAGCTAAAACTCAGGTCTCATGCAATAAAAAAATAACAGTTGATGAGGCAAGAGCTTCTTAACATCCTGCAAAGCTGCCAAAGAACATTTCCCTGTGGGTAGGTCACAGCTCTGTGTTGCCATGTTCTTGTCCACACCCTAATAAAGTCACATCCTGGGTTTCCACTCTGGCTGCTAATCAGGAAAAGCTTATTTTGTTTAATCACCAGGGCTAATGTGTGACTGTAGCAAGCGGCAGTGCAGCGTGCCCACCTCCTGTGCTGCCACATGGATTATCTGAAGTAAAGTATCGCATTTTCACTTTGTTTGTGGCCACACTTTGGTTACCTCAGCACAATCTGTGATATTACCAACACACTCAGAACCAGCCTGTACCATCCTTCACCTGAGCCACCCTCCCACACTTAGAACAGTCACACAAAACCACCTGCCCTCACTATTTTGGTTTCTGGCTGGTTTAGCTCATTCCCACGTCCTTACCCCGGGAGCTTCCGAAACTCTGTAAAAATCTTGTTGCGCTTGTGCTTCATTTTCCCATGGATGCTCATTATTTTCACCTGTTTAATTAAGGATTCCAAAGCCTTCCCATAGTATTCCACACAGGCACACGTGCTGTTGTGATAAAGACAGGCATAAAAGCAAAAAGTTATGTTGCATTTTTGATCAGGTTTAGGCAGTCAAGCTAGAGTTTCTCAAGTTCTTTCAAAAATATACACTATTTTTATTTAGAACATGCACATGATTTTTATAATTAACATATAATCATCTATAATGCCTTACTTTAAAAATGCATAAAATTTATGTTTTGCTTAATAACACAATCCTGACATGAAGCAATTATTAATCTCTTTTTAGGCACCATATTCTAAAAAACAGCTCTTTAAATTAACCACTTTGAAAATAGTTGTGTCCCTTGCAAAAAAGGGCACAGTTTTGGAATTTAAGTAATTAAACACCAAACTGTTCTCACAATGAAACACAAACAGAATTACCTGAAAAAGACCAGGTGTTTTTCCTGTTTGTGCTGCCGAAGAAAATGCACCAACTGATTAAATTTTTCATCTGCCTTGCAGATCTAAACAATGCAAAAGAAAAACGTCAGAAAATGGACTTTGGCTCCTCTGTTAACATGACCCTAAGTAGCCAAGACCTAAAAGCTTATTGATAGAACCAGGAAAAAAAGGAGAGGGAACACGAAGCTCTCTCAGAGGCCAGGCTCACACCATGTAATAGTTCTCCAGGCGGGTTGGGGTTTTCTGGGTGTTGCTGGCTGCCACTCCCTTCTCCTTGACCGAGATGCGGACGGGGTTCCGCAGACCTGCTCTCACCAGGTTCTCCACCTCCTGAGTCTGAGTAGCTGAGAACAGACCCGTCCTTCTCTGCTTGGGCAAAAAGTCCAGAATGGCATTCAAGCTGCAAGTAAGCACATGGAAAATGTAACTGTCCCAAGGTTTCCCTCAGGAAGAGGTTTCATCGCTGGAAGTCAGAGTTTACAAGCAAAACAGGCTTTGTTATCACAAATTGAAATAATTATCTTAACTTTGAGGGAAAGAGAAAAGAGAGATCAAAGCTTACTTGTTAAAGTGTTTTAAGCCATTCTGGTGTGTAAATAACGATATTTAACCAAGCATTAATAGACATGTGCTAACATACATCTCAACAAAGGAAACTCTGTATTCGAGGCTCCACATTTCCTGATTCTCTCCCTCCTTAGCAACTCCTTTGTGTGGTTACAGAGCAAAGATGAAAGAAAAAATCAGAACCAATCTAACTGTGGAGGTCATTGAGGGTCACGCTCATTCACGTCCATCATACACAAACTCATTTAAAACTGCAGAAGAACCACCAGAATTTATTATTTCAATACCTTGCTTCAAAGCCCATATCTAGAAGTCTGTCTGCTTCATCCAACACCAGCACATCCAGAGCCTTCACACAGCTTGAGAGATCCAGCCCGTCTGCTTTCCTCCGGAACAGATCCTCCAGGCGGCCCGGGGTGGCCACGATGATGTTCCCACTGTGGTGAGCACACACAGAGCAATCCCCTCACTACAGGGTCAGGAATCTGGGACAGCTGCTAATATGGTTAGCCCAGCACTCTTCAAGAGAATCCCTGCATTCTTCAATAAATCAACTTCATTTTCTCACTTCTAACTGCATTCCTATTTCAGTGCCTGTCAGGTGCCACGGGATGGGGGAAGAATGCCCAGGTGAAAGCACAACCCTCGTGGCAATGGAAGTTTAGAATATAATCAGCAAGGATGGAAAGCAACTATCGGCTACAGGAAAGATTTGGAACCTCCATGCAAAAGCCAAATACCACTCCTTCAAAACTTCATCATCAGTATCAGCAGCAAAAAATTTCAGGAAGTTAACGAGCAGGGAGAAGTGAAATATCCACTGAAGGCACTTTTCAGCCCTGCTCTTCACCCACACAGCACACAAATGGTGCTGATGTGACGTGAGAGCCTCTCCTCACGCTGCACCTCGCTCCAGGAACAGGCCCCACAGTTTCCCAGCACAAGGAACAGACCCCACAGTTTCCCAGCACAAGGAACAGACCCCACAGTTTCCCAGCACAAGGAACAGGCCCCACAGTTTCCCAGCACAAGGAACAGACCCCACAGTTTCCCAGCACAAGGAACAGGCCCCACAGTTTCCCAGCACATCCCAGCAGCTTCTGGCAGCACCATCCCATTCCAGCAGCAGCAGGAGCACAGCTCTGCTCTGAAACCCCTGACAAGGAGGAAGCCACAGCTCTGAGACACCGACAAAAACTGCTGACAAACAACTCACCCGTGCTCCTTAAACTTTTCAACATCTTCCATGGGGTTCCTTCCACCAATTAAAAGAATCTGACTAAAACAGTAAAACAGAAAGATTTGGGTCATCTTTAAGTTCTGCTGGTTCATGAGTGACAGAAGGAACTACGGCCATGGAAATGATGGAGTTCACTCACCTGAACATGGGGAAGTGTTTTGTGAAATATGACAGCACCTCATCAATTTGAATGGCCAATTCCCTCGTTGGTGTGATAATTATGGCTCCAACCTGCATGTGAAACACAGGAATTTGAGGGGAGAAAAAAAGGATTTGGGCAGAATTCTCCCCTTCATGCTAAGTGAACATGAGCCGTGATTTTGAGCCTGGTTTTAGACAAAACATTTCCACAGAAATGCAATAAAGTATAAAAAACATCCAAAAATGTCTACGAAAGATTTTATACCAGTGTGCAAAACATCTCTGCTCAAAGAGCAGCATCTAATAATGACATTTAGCAGCAAATGACAGTGAAGTTCTCTGCAGACTAAAATATAGTCAAGGCCAACGGATGCTACAAAGCATTCAAACCTCAGCTGCAGTACATCAGTGTACTCCACATTTGGGGACATTTTTCTAACATGTCAAAGAAGGAGCTGTACCTAAGTGCTGTGAAAGCACCCCAATTTTATTTTCAAGTTTTAAAAGAGCTGAGCACACACTTGCTGTGTGTGTAGGCAATTTTCCTTATGGATACTTTTCTTGAAATCCTCAAACCTTATTGGTGTATCACAAAAACGTACTCAGAACTGCATAATTTAATCTCACCTGCATTTTCTTTAATTTTTCTTCCCGTCTGAGAAGAATTTCCAGTATGGGAATCACAAATGCCAAGGTTTTCCCACTGCCTGTGACCTGTGAGAATGGAAACAGCGTCAGCCCTGCCTCAGCTCCAGAGACAAGCCAGGAAAACAACGAGCTGGACCACGGAAAATCACTCACCGCTTCCGCAGCAACATCTTTGTTACTCATGAAGAGCGGGATGGTCGCAGACTGAAAAAAGAGAAGCACCACATGAGCAGGTGAATCGGTAGTAAATCTCACAGAGGCGAAACTCTTCTGAGACATCAGAGCTCGCTGTGAACACCACGCGAGCAGAGCCGGTGGGGAAGTCACGGATGCGGCTTCTCTCGCTGCTACAGGACCCGGTGACTGCTGCGACCGCGGCGCCGCCACCGGCCCAGGCGCTCCCGACACCGCCCGCGCCCTCCTTCCTCAGCCCGGCCTCCCCTTGCCCGGGAGTGCCGCGGGGTCCCCCACCTGCACCGGGGTCATTTGGTGGAAGCGGAGCTCCCGCAGCGCCCGCAGCACGCCCGGGCTCAGCGGCACCGGCAGCGAGCTCCAGCTGCCCTCAGTCACCGCCTCCATCTTGGCCCGGCGGTGTCACCGCCCCGCCGCTCCCCCGCCCCGGGGCCGCCGCGGCGGGACTCTGCGGAAACACACACCGCGACACCTCCCGTTCCGCTGCACATCAGTTCCGACCCCCCCCGCCCCCGTAGCAAACAACAAACTGTGGATTTAACAAAAAATGCCTGTTTTTATGGCGAGCTCCCTGGCGCTGTAAGTACTTCTGCGGGTCATACAGCAGCTCTGTGCCACCCGAGTACCCAGAACCTAAGATGTATGTTCAGAGTTACCTGATATTTATTCTACCTGCCCGCAAAGTGGGATGGTCTCTGGATGAATTCCTGACATCCTCAGAAAGCAGGGAATCACAGAATCCTCAGGGTTGGAAGGGACCTCTGGAGTCATCCCATCCAAGCCTGTGTCCAGGCAGGGTCACCTGGCGGAGGTGACACAGGAACACGTCCAGGTGGGTTTGGAATGTCTCCACAGAGAGAATCCACGACCTCCCTGGGCAGCTCCAGGGCTCTGCCACCCTCCATGGAAAGAAGCTCTTCCTCACATTGAGGTGGAACTCCTTGTGGTTTAGTTTATGGCCATTACTAAACAAATACTTTATAAAAAAGCCCTTTGTGTTAATCTGTACTTCCCTAAGGTATCAAAGAAAAAAAAGTACAAACTTTTTTTTTTTTAAAGAATTTGTTTATTTATCGAACCTGGGTCATATTTAGATTCACGAGCAATTTTTAAATGTACATCTTAGAATTCAATTTTCAGTGTTTTACACAAAAATATTGGCACACAACAGTTGCAATAAGGTGTAACAGCCACCTCTCTGAAGAACTGCTGCAAGTGTTTGCCCGAGGTTGAAAAAACTTTACCTGGAACATGAAAACCTGTAACAAATTTTAAATTAATTGTACAAAACTGTTGTGTGTTACTTGTAGAGGCTCCCCCCTGGAAAAGACCCCACCCCACCCCCAAAAATGATTACAACTAATATACATCAGTCACAACATAATCCTGGCTCAGCACCCACATCAGACGCTTCTTAAATTTTTAAACCAATCATCAGATAACTGAGGAAAGTAACTTTATACAAAAACAAATCTACATGTGCCTGAAGAAAGAAAACACACCAGTATTTAGCATTATGCTAATTCTGATCAGATCATGGCAGAGTTTGCCACTGCACTTAAATACAAGGGCTGCATAGCGTGGATTAAACCCCCAGAATCCGGAACCCTTTGGCCTCAGGAATCCAGATTTCCTGAACACTTCTGCCCTGGGCACTGGGCAAACAGTCTGAGCTTTGGACCTGCAAAAGCCAAAGGGTTCACGAGTGTTTGCCAAGACACTGCACACAATTGGCTTCCAAATAAAACCTTTGAGAGACTAAAAACCGTGTAAGGAACATGTGGTGATGAGCGGAGGAAAAAAAAGCATTTTCATATCAACCACTGAATTTAAAAGAACTTTGGGAAGAAGTTGATATAATTGAGACAGTTGATGCCTGTCTTTTAAACAGCAACTAGGTATGAATTTTAACCTTTTCCTTGGCAGTTCATGTGAGTGGAGAAGGGATTATTTCAATTTCATAACACCTACTGCAGGGTTAAGGATGTAAAAATGCAAACAGTCACGTTAGGGCCTTGTACCGTTTCCCTGGACAGAACTGCAAGTGCTTATGGAAACAGGGAAGGAAGTTAGAAAAGGCAGAACAGCTTGTTACTAGAGTGAGTTACAGAGTTTGCAGCTTGCCTGGACCTCGCTTAGCACACAGACTGGGAAGATCTCAGTGGAAAAAAAATGATGCCAATAAAGTGACAAGATTTCAGCACAGCTTTTGCTACAGAAGATATATAAAAACAATTCTTTTTTTGTTTTTCTTAACTAGGAAGGAACATAAGCAAATAAGTTTAACAGTTCAGTAAAGAGGGTTCAGAAACTAAATGACTTTTTTTTTGTGACCAGGATGTTTGGTAGAGAGTGAGCTGAAATCCGGGACCACAGAAGGATCTTACACCACCCTTCGGACTTCAAAAAACCTCTTCAGGTAGTAGATTTGTCCCAGTGTCATGGCAACTAGTACAAGGGCTTCAAAGAATGACCAAAGAACCACTCTGCTGTTTGTGTTGTCATTAACTGTTGGGGAAAGAGAAAAGAAAAAAAAAAGAAGTTGTAAGTAACAAAGCATTTAAAGTGAAAACACTGCACATAAAGCACTGGGGTTTGTGTTGTGTCACCACAGGTGTCCCAGAAGGGCCCTGCAGCCTCAGAGGTAACATCTGAGGGGGGATTTTTCCGAATTGTTTGTTTTTTAAACCCACTTTGGACATACTCTGCAGCATCTTTCTCTATTCTGCCCACCTCTCTGGCCTCTGAGCTGCCAAACAAAGCCTCTTGCTTTTTCACAGTCTCAGAGCCAAGCAGGGAACTTCCCACTTCTGAAGAGTCACCATCTTTGGGTCTAAACATTCAGATTTTTCTTAAATCAGACCATTAGTAACAAATGTCACAAAACTGGAGATATTCACAGCTTCAAATAATGAGGAGACAGTGCTTTTATATGATGTTGTGTTTTCACATTAAAAATAACTGCCCTTGGTTCTCACCCGTGAAAGTAACACTAGTTCTGCTCTATTCCAACTAAACATTTTTTAAAATGACTTTGGCTCAATTATTAAACCATATCCACTTCAAGGGCAATAGTTCAACCACAGTCTACCCCTGGGAACCAAATCATGGAATGGTTTGGCTTGGAAAGGACCTTAAAACTCATCCAGTCCCACCCCCTGCCACGGGCAGGGACACCTTCCTTGGACACTTCCAGAGATGGGGCAGCCACAGCTTCTCTGGGCACGCTGTGGCAGGGCCATACCACACTCACAGGGAAGAATTTCTCCTCAGGATCTAATCCAAACCTCCTTCCTTTCAGCTTAAAACCAGTCCCTCTTGTCCTGTCCCTACATGTCCTTGTACCCAGATTAAACAATATCATCACTGGTATCTCCATGAATACACCATTCCAGCAACTACAGAATCCACACCACTTAAGCAAATGTTATTTTGCATAACAACCCTCATTTACGTGAGGGGAAGCCAATTTAAAGATGACTGCAAGCAACAAAGCAACACCTACATTTTTTACTCTACGGGCAGGCCCTTCAGGATTTAAATTATTATTTTTTAAGTCACTTGGAATAGCTTTCATGGACTCATATTTAAACGACCATTTACAAGTTCACTGGAGAGGGGAGAAGGCAGTGATTGGAGGCAGACACGTACTTGCTCTATGTATTCTTTCACGGACTTCCATGTACTCCTGTTCGTGCTTGACAGCTGTCATGGCCACTGCTAACTCGTTAATCATCTCTTCTAGCTTGTTCTGATGAGCTGCAGAATAATTTCAGAAGCATCAGAAAGTCTGTTAATGACTGAAAAGGCAATTTTAACGACTTTATGAACAGTTAAACGTAATTTCCTGCTGCAGAAGTTCTGACAAACGCAGCCAGTACAGCTGAACACTTTCTGTCCTTACAGCCAAGTTCAGTTTTTGTAGCACCACTTTCCCTAACGTGTCTCTATGGCATTTAACAAGTGGGAAAACATTTCTCCACATCCAAATAGGAGGAGACACAATTCAGGCTCAGTGGAGACCCCGTATTTCCAGTGTGCACACGCTTTTCCAGGACAACAGAATGGAAGAATGCACAAGGATCAATACCACGCACTAATATCTATTTTGCCAATATCATCCAATACATCCCAAGCAAATTATCTTAACATGACAGCTTTTCCTAGTTGTTAAGCTTGCAAAAATAGAATGACTGAGAATTTAGCTTAAGATCATGATGCTGGCAAATCATGAGATCACTTTCTGAAGCAAAATAATCACCCCCTGTGATCTTCAGGTTTAGCTGAAACCCAGCATTCGGGGGGCACAACGCCCCGGGGGCCTGGCACAGGCTTCACTTGTGGAGTGTTGTGAAAGCAGGAGAGGAGTTAAATACCAAACCAGTAACACAAAACCACCCTGAGACAGTTCAGCAAATGGAAGGCTCAGAGACCCAAGATTTAGTGGTTTGACTGTCAGCCACAGGATCTTTTTAATACCTCCATCCTCAAAGAACTGTCCACTCACTAATTTATAAATTAGGCAAGTAATTTGCAAGTTTTCTAGCATCAGGCTGAGGCATCATTCCACAGACACGCCCTGTGCAATCAGCTCTCTCAAAAAGTCACAAAACCCAACATATTTTCTTTTCAAGGGACATATTTGACTATGTAGAAGCTACCTTACTACAGTTTCATTTGTAAATTGTTTCAGATCACAGTCTGAAAATAGAGCTATTCAAAACACACATCTTGTGGGGAACAGTCAAAAAAGAGGACCAGAGAATAACACTCAGACAAGTCATAACTAAAATCTAAATAGTTGTGCAAACCACACTCTCTTTGCTGATATCATAAATCCCTTATTTTCATGGCCAACTGGTCATTGCAGTAAGTGCAGTTTATTAGTAAGAGAAGAAACCACAGTTGCAGGGATAGTCTAAAAACACTCCAAAAATTTGCTTCAGAAAATTGACTTCTTGCAGTAATATTCTTTACAACAGATAAATGCAGGCTCAATAAAAGATTTAAGTAAGTCTTTAAAAAAAAAAATCAAAAATTAGGAATGTGTTGTTTTTAAGTGATATTAAGCACTCAACGCCCTCAGTTATTTACTTGCTAAAACAGAAAACAAGAATTTGTTCCCTTTCTAGCTGCACTTAGTGATTTCTAAATAAACTTTATAACTTGCTACAGAATACCTTTTTTTTAACAGCAAATGACAAGTTTGAGTCTTTCCCCTGATACACCAGTAATAATTCATAACCTACAAGCAGCTTATTGCTTCCAAAAGCTCTTGATTACTCAACATCCCCTTTAGCAACAGAAAGCAAACACTGCCAAAAACATCCAGCGTGCTTGGACGTTCAGTGTTTTAGTTCAATTTCCCCTAAACTCCTGATTAAATCTTCTGTCAGCCAGAAATAACCACCTGAAGACAAACTGCCATGGCCAGTACAAGGACCTGATCCCAAGAGCTGCTCAGGGCATAAACCTGCCAGTGGGAGCCTGCAGGTGCTCAGCATTGCTCAGAATCAGACCTTTTAGGTAGTTTATTAAAAAGACATTCTCATGCTACAAACCAATGTTACAGAGGAAAAGCCAAGTTAGCTGTTAGTGAATGAACATGTGCCAGAGACAAGATGCTAAGGAGCTTTCAAAAAGCAGTCCACATACCATCCCAGGTATCTCCACCACCTAGAGGAAAGTGTAAGAGATGAACACAGGTACAGGACAAAAGGCTGCAGATAAAACAGTCATTTACACGGCTACGGGAAAAGTTTCGAATTAGCACATTTGTCAACTAAGGCATGGAGAAGGCTACAAACTGCTGAGCCCACTAGGAATCAGAGGATGGCACTGATGAAGGGCTAAAGGATGGAAGCATTAGTTTCTGCAGATGGCCGAGGAATTCTCTGGTGATTTTGCCTTAAATCGTGTAACGAGGTCTAAAAACATCCGCTTTAGCTGTGCACGAGAACAGCTAATTGCACCTGAAGGAACGGGAATCCTGAGAGCCCTACTCGAGTTCACAAGGCATGCAAATAGGGAAAAGCTCCCGAGCTGGAGCTGATTTCCTTCCAGGACTGTTCCTCACCTTCTGTCTCCATGTCTTGCCCCTTTGGAGCTTCCCCGATATCGATAGTGAACATCACTATCTTGGGAGTCATGGTGGACATCCTGTTGCTAAAGCAAAACTTGTAAGTTCCATCCATGTGGGCAGCAAAGGTGTATTTTCCACTGGACTCTCGATCGCCTTTATAAATCCCTTTGTTATCGGGCCCTGTAATCTGCGTGGGGAAAACAGAGGATCACACGTTTTTATTTCAGACACAGAGGTTTAAAATGCACCATCACAGCACTGCCAGCACGCTCTGCAGTCAGCCACTCACAGGCACCAGCACCATCTGTAACCTGGCTGCTTTGGCACACCAACACCATCTGTAAC